>RJJA01000850.1:0-11538 GCA_003724045.1 Lepidurus arcticus
AACAACACGTGGCAAGTGGTACAAGCAGGTTCGCGTTTCCTATCCAGCGCAGAATCCAGATACGCCATGATCGAGCTGGAGTGCCTTGGAGCAGCCTGGGCCATGCACAAAGGCCGCCAGTTTCTTGAGGGCTTACCAACATTCGATCTCGGAACGGACCACAAACCGCTGGTACCTATCTTGAACGATTATGCTCTTGACAAACTAGACAACCCACGGCTCCTTCGGCTACGCTTGAAAATGCAGCGTTATTCATTCACCGCCCGTTGGATTCCTGGCAAACAAAACCTCGGTGCCGACGCCTTATCGCGGGCCCCAGTGGAACAACCATCGTCGAGTGACGAGCTGGGGGAAGGTCTACCTTAGTTTACCGCCAAACCAGCATTGGTCGGCTTAATAGATGTGAAGACTACGGCAGACGTCGTCAACATCGATCCAGTACTGGAGAAAATTAAACAAGCCGCCAGGTCTGATCCCGTACTCCGGAAACTACGAAGCCAGGTCGTTACAGGTTTTCCTAACGATAAATGCAACCTAGATCTTGACCTCCGTCCGTATTGGTGCGTCAGAGAACGTTTAGCCATCGATGAAGCTGACGATATGATTGTGGTGGGCTCCAGGATCGTCGTCCCGTACTCTATGCGCGCTGAAATACTTGGTAAGCTCACTATGATGCACCAAGGAGCTACCAAAACACGCCAACGAGCCCGCACGTCAGTATACTGGCCGAACATGGACAACGACATTGTCAACGCCACGAAAAACTGCGAAACATGCACCAAACGCATGCCTTCACTGCCACCTGCACCACTAAAACAACGGCCTCCTGCTACACGCCCGTTCGAACAGATCCACGCCGATCTCGGGACTGTAAAAGGTCGCGATTTCCTCATTTTGGTCGACGGTTTTAGTAGCTGGCCTCAAGTTATGGCATTTCCTGACACCAAGACCTCAGCCCGCCGAGTCATCGAACAGGTTCGCCTCTTCTTCTCAAACGTCGGCGCACCGGTCACTTTTTGGTCCGACAAGGGACCCCAATTCGCAGCAACGGAATTCAAACAATTCTTATCCGACTGGGGCGTTAACGCAGCGACATCTTCCCCTCATTACGCCCAGTCGAACGGTCGAGCAGAAGCGGAAGTTAAAGCCATGAAATCACTCATCGAGGGATCATGGACTTCCGGGGCTTTTGACCCGGACAAGTTCGCCAAAAGTATCCTGCTGTTCCGGAATGCGCCACGTTCGTAGTTTCCGTTCCAAAATATTTCTTATTAGTTTAGGTAAGTCTGCAGGTAAGTTAATATCATTGATATTATGATCTAAATATAATTTTTATTTCATTTATCGCTATCAATAATATAATGCCAAATTTCCAAGTTTGATTAAAGCCGGAATTGAGAACCGATAAACATTTGTTTACGTTAATACCTTTCCGGAAGAATTCGACGCCTGCGTTGGTAATTCCCGTATCTTTTAGGAGCTCTTCAGTATTGATATGCTTTTCGCAACTTTCGAAGGTAGAGTGCTTTAAAAGGGCCTCCATTTGCTGATCGCTCACTTTGCGACACAGGAAATTCGCCACTTTTTCTATTTCTCCTCGCAAATCCTAAGGAAAACAGCAAAAGTTTTAAACCATTCCCAAAAATGCACTAAATTTTTACCTTCTTGAGATCTTCATAGAACATGAAGTGCAAATTGGGATGATGTCGCTGGTTCCAAGCTTCGAGGACATTCCCAAAGTAGGGGGCGCGCGATAACGCGTTCTTCATGAACTGATCCGCGAATTCCTCCAAACTGCCTTCAAACGTGTACGCTTTTACTAGCTTATGGTAATGATAGTAAGATACGATGACGTCTTTCGGGTTCCGCGCCACGTAAACCACTTTGCAAGTGTCCAGTAAATTCGGAGGCAATAAATGGAACAGTAAATGGGTTTTAAAGTGACGTGGTGACGTCATCGTGTTGAGGTCTTCAATTGGCACCACTAAATTCGGTAACGGCTTTCCCGTTTTCTTATCAATGGCTGCTTCCAGGTAAGGGGCATAGCTGAGTCTGTAATCTCATGAAGAACGAAGCAAAACATTAGGCTAGATGATTTAATATATTATTTTTAAGAATTTAATTAGGCTAAATTTTGATTTTTTAAAACGATTATTAAAAGGGTTATATATACTCAAGTGTTGGCACTCGGAGCAGCAGCGTCTTCTGTTTTCCAAGCTCGAAATTGCAGTCATGGTTCACGAGCCACATGATTTCTTGGAGCCAATTGGTTCCCAAAGATAGTTTTAAGAGGGAAACTGTTTTGAGGAAGGCGAAATTGGATTTTGATTTAACTTACCGCTTTTCAGGAAGCCGCAAAGCCACACGTCTTCAGGCTTGATTTGGAAATTGAACATTTTAGGGGCGACATCCCACATTTTCGGGAACATGACATGTCCGCCAGGTTCACCTTGCAGAAATCCATCTTTAATCTGCGGATAGGCTTTCCGAATGACGGCATCCCTTTCAGGATCTAAAGGAACAACTTTGATAGGAAAAGGAAGCTCTTCACGAGACATTATGTTTGGTTATTGTTAAGACTATTTTTAAAAATAATTTAAACTTGGGATGCTTTCAAGCTTGGTTTCAGACTGAGATGCAATGCAACAATCAACTTATACCTTGAATGTGCTAGAAGAATTTGAAAACTATATATACAAGGGTACGAGCATTATATATCCTTATCTTGTTGATAAGGAACTCCAACAAATCAAGACATGGACGTATATAGGGGTTTTTCGTTGCACTTCTGCTTGTTCTGTTCAATTTCTTTTATTGTAGTCTTATCGTTAAGTCACGTTTAAAAGTCGTACTTTGCCGGTTGGTTTGAATTGTACAGTACGTTAAAAAAACGACCCCTACAAACCGTACCGTCTAATGGCCCGCAACTGTGTGTCTGTGAACAGCACTACGAAACCGTATTAGGGCTATACGCACGGCCATTCGCAGCACTGTTTCCAGACACGCCGTTGCGGGACACTAGGACATGGTTTGTTGGGGTCGTTTAGGATCGGTTGGGGTCATACTGTACAAATTGAGCAGTCTTTCCAGTTTAAGGAATGAAGTTTATGGTGTACAAAAGCAAAAGGACTAGATTGTAAAAGTTGGATTTAAAAGAAAATTGAATTACATTGAATTTGACAAAAGTAACTACAACAAAACGATCCTGATTATCTAAAGCAGTACATCTATTCAGTTAGGGAGGCCGGTCATATTTTTAAAAAAAATTTTGACGGTTTTCAAAACGATTTTCAAAATAAAAATATTTTAAAACGAAGGGTTTTTTTCCGTTGAAGCTGGCGTAGGCTCTCGCCTGTTGCCGCAACTATATTGATATACCGGTTGTACAGGAGCAGAGATAAAATTATACATAGCACCCTGTACAGAAGGCACGTACAACATAGCTAAAACAGCCTGTTCCTTGCACAACCTTGGCACAGCACAATTGAACCTTCGCTGAAAAAGGCCTCTGGCTCGTAACCCCAAAGACGTCATCGTGTCTTACTGCCACTTCAATCAGCTGGCGACCAAGCTCAACTTTACTGGCAACGTGGAGGAATTTGCCGAATTCTAGGGTGCGTTTTATTGTTAACTGATCCGTTCACCAGTTCTTCCGTTGAACGGCTCTCGTTGACAATAAAACGTACGTTCTGCAGGTCGCCGTTCAACTGGCTGAGTTGAGCTGTACTATGCACCTTGAGCACAGTAGAACGGAAGGCGGTTTTCGAACTGCGCGCCAAGCCATCAAGTTGAGCTGTTCACGCTAAAACGTCCGTTCAGCTGAACCCCGTCTACGCGAAAATGTCAGTTGAGCTAACTGGTCAACGCAGTTAGTCAGTTCCGTGTAACTTCCCGGGAAAGCATATCTGTTGAATTTGTCATAGAATTTGCGGGAGAAATTGAAAAAATTGCGAAATTCCTGGGCAAAACCTTAAACGACGAGCAAATGGACGCGCTGTTGAAACACTCGACTATCGATAGCTGCAGAAAGCACATCAATGCTGATAACGTCCTCAGAGGGACGGGACTCATTAGTCTAACTTGGACATTTTCCCGGAAAGGTTAGCATGCGAATGCTTTTTACAAGCTTTTTATGACCCGAAAAACTCTGAAATTCTTGCATTTTTGTTTTTTTGTCACTGGGCAAATTCCTTTGGGAAAGTGCGGCGAAGGGCAACTGACTTTTTCGGCAGTGCTACAGTTCGAGTGCGGTAAAGTCTGGCGCCATATATGAACCTTACAGAAAAAAAGTTAATTTTTCTTCTTTTAGAGGAAATGTCCTCCTTAATTCTAGTAGTGACAGTGTCAGTGATGAAATGGTGGCTTTGCTCAGTGGCCTAGCCAGCGATACGCACAGTACGCAAATGCGTACCAAAATTTTCTACATTTACAGAGCTAAACTGATTTTAGGGTTCCAAATTGATCGGCGCCAAAATGGATCGCCAAATGGATCGCCAAATCTGTAAAGTGCGTACCGTTAAAAATCTCTAGCTACGCCGCTGGCTTTGCTACTTGCATATTATCCCATTCCCAGGCCAAAAATAAGGAAAAAGACGTAGAACTAGAAGCTGAAGTAGCCATATGTTTACAAACAAGCAGGAAAACAGGAGGACGGTTACACTGCCTTTTGGCACTGGCCGGGGCGACAGAGAGGTCACAGACTGGGGCAGCACTAAAACTGGGGCAGCTCTTAAAACCAGCAGAAACTGGGGCAGCACTAAAAATGCACTCAGTGTTCCCAAAGGAAAACGCCATTAGTGACCTTGGAGTTTCGGGTGGAAGGAAGGTTACTGATTTACAAAGTACGCGCTGTTAACAAAATCCCACCAAAATTATTGAAAACCGGTACTCAAAAAGATGGGAACCAGGAGACGAGTTTCTTGCCCTCAAAAATAGATGAGAGGCTAGCTCTCAAAGGAGTACGTCTATGCTCTCAAAATGAGTAGATTTTAGTTCTCAAAAATGGGCCAAGCAGCGCTAAAAATTACCTCTCAGTATTTGACGACTACTATCTCAAATTTATATTTTCGAATGCTCAAAATAAAAGCTCGACCGTACTCTTTTTTCAGTGCCGATTATTCAGTGCTGATTTTCAAAATAATTTTTTATTGTATTTAAAAAAAGTTCCTGATTAGGAACGAATCACAAAGTATACACACTAAATCATTTTAAAAGTCACAACATAAAGTGAATAAACATAGAAGCAAAAAAATAGTTAAAGAAGGGCAAAACAAAACTACAGCAAAGCGACATAATGCATAATAAATAAATAAAGATAAGAAAACACCATACAAATACAAAAGCACAAAAAAACAAATCACAGAATGGGTAGGGACAGCAAGAGGGACAGTAACATAACAGTCAAAATATGAAAGTTATAACACGGCGAAAAAAATCACGGAGCATCATCTTCCTCCATCTGCCGCAGGAACAGCTTTACAGGTCCACTTTTGAGTATAGTCTATGCTTCTTGCATATTGAGGCATCTGCCTTTCAGGAATTGAAGCACTGCTCCAACTTCCTTTGCGTACGCTATGTTGTAAACATAGTACATGGCCATCAAACACGCAACAGCTTCGGTCGGATTAGATGGAGCAAGAAAGGGCCGTCCATCTGCCACAAAATTGTCAGTGATTGCCCAATGGATACAATATACGACATGGACCTTACAGGCTTTTCCTTGACAATTTGAATCAAGTTTTCATCCTCCTAAGTAAATACAAGTTTAGTTAGTTTCTTAAATATATAGCCATGATAAAACTATTGTGGAGGAAAGTGACTTCGGAATGAGAGGAAAAATGATAAGTGTCCTGCGTTGTGTTGTTGTAGACTTATTAGATATACGACTGCTAAAACTTAACTAACTGTATTTCACTTGAAATTCACCGACAAGTTTGTTCGTGGATGTTGTGATGATGTTGAATACGGGATTACGAAGAGTTTGTATTAGAGTTGAGGTTAAGTACAAAGTGGCTGGGTGAGCTAAACTTGACGTTGTCGCTGGGCAGAGACGAGCGAGAGAAGAGAGAGAAGAGAACATGTGCCACCGTTAGGTGGCGTCATCACACCAGTTTTTAATGTATCATTGCAGTGCAGAAGTATTGTTAACCAATATTAGAAGGTATAGACTATAGGCGTATAGGGTGTATGCCAAATTAAGGTTCGTATTTTTGCGCCACCGGCGGAGCTGTCGCTTATCTACCGTGCGACGTTAAGGCTAGCCTGACCCTTTCTTGTTTACTAAAAGCAGCAACTCTCGCATAAAAGCGTGTTCTGTGGAGGTGTCTTAAAAGCAGCAAGCTGCATAAGCGGGTTCAGCCATGTTGTAGGAGGTGTCTAAAATTAACCTAACTTAACATAACCTAACCTAACCTAGCCTTATATAGTGTGCTGCGGTTTGCAATACCCCGCCTGAAGCCAAATAAGGATCGCTTAGGATCCTCCCCAAACATGACTGAATCCGCTTTTATGCGAGAGTTGCTGCTTTTAGTCAACAAGAAAGGGTCCGGTTAGCCAATTTGTTTCAATAAATAATAATAATAATATTAGAGAGCTTATCAGTACCATCTAGTGGGAAGAGACTTAAAGCGCCAGTTAAGTTCAACGATATGTACTAGATGACGTAAGAATTTGCTGTGGTTATGATTGAGCCCTTTGAATGCGAACAATGTCTTCTTTTTCTTCAGATGGAACCCAGAATTTCTTCTTATCCGAGTAATCCGCCTTAATTGTAAAGTTATAATGAAATACAAAATTGATCCAGACAATAGGCTACTGAGTTACAGAGCGCATATGCTACAGATTAAATTTAAAAAAAAAACACATCAAGATCGTCTGTAAGTGTTTCGGTTGTCCCAATAAACTTGCTACTGAGCCGTGGCATTTTATCATTTATTTATAACAAATTTTCTCTAAAAACTAGTCGAAATGAATATAGAAATATTCACCATAACAAAGTGAAACTCTAAAGTAAATATACTACCTTAAATAAGCAATTTTATTGTTACCGATGCTAATTTATATATATTCAACAAGACCACTTACTACAATACGGTTTCCGACTAATCATTTATTGAAAGTAAAAACACAAAAGATTAGAAACGAAAATGGAAGGTATTTTACTGGAGTAAATATCTGTATCTTTCTAAGAGAAAACATGCAGTAAAAAGGAAAACAAGTAAGCCTTATCCGCGAAAGCTGATAGGAAATCACTTTGCAAACCAAGACGGGTAAGGATCAACGACGAGTTTCGAGTTAGCAATCAGCCTAGTCACAAACTCGGCGCGGTCACCGGTGGGCAAATTAGGGAAGAATGCGAATCCACTGGCGAGCTCCACGTCACGGACAGTTGCCACGTGGTACTTCAAGAAATCTTCGGCAGCAATGCACCGGTTACTCTTTGACAGATGCGTTGGCAGGATGAAAGCTTGTGCGTCTAATTGTGATAGAGGGCAGTTTGTTATATTCTTCATCGCGACTTTGCACTGGGTGACAACATATCCCAGCTTCTTAGGCACATTTCTCCTAAAAAAATATATTAATATATGATTTATAACCCAAAATAATCAATTTACTCCCAAGTGAAAGGATCAGGAGTAATAGCAATTCCACCCAGTACGTTCACCGGTCGTTCGAGCGTCGCGATGGCTCCGATCTTGGTATAAAGCAATTGGAGTACGTCGAGTAGGTACTGGTCTCGTGGCAGTACCATGGCGTTGTTAATTAACCAAACTTCGTCTCCTTGTGCGAATTCTTTTTGAAAAGCATGTTAAAAAGGGAGGTCATGAAAATAAGCTTAACATTTTGTGCTTAAGTTGTAAAAAGAAAAATGTTAAAAGTATAAAACATGTTCGTTACCAAGAGGGAAAGTGGGATACAGTTTGTATTGTTTCAAGTCGACGCCTGGAGCCCAATCCTCGCAAAGGCTTTTGCCGTTATCCAAACTAAGGAGCTGAAAATTTGGGAACCAGAAATCGTCCGGAAAATCTCGTAAATTATTCTGTGATCCAAATCCACCGATTGTGAACGAAGAGAGCATTACACCGCCATTCACCCTGTTTATAACTGAAAAGTACAACAAAAATAAATAAAAGAAAGTAAAGAATCGGTGAAGTCGAGATCATCACTTTCTTAGCCCAAAAAGTATTTAAATTTTTGTTGTTGTAAATATATATATATATATATATATATATATTTACTAGAGGAGTATAGAGTAGTATAAAGTAGGGTCAGCTGACGGCTACAAGCTGCGTCTTTGACCACTGGACGTCCCCATGGTTCGTGGAAGTTTGGATCACCAAGTGGTAAGGCTTGAAACTCGTACTTTTGCAAGAGCTACGAAAATAGATGCATTTTTAATTAAGGAAAATATTGTAAATACACTTTACTCGGTAAGCTCTGCGTTGATCAGGGTTTTTGCAGAATTTGTAACTGCGCAAATAGACTTCCCAATTAACTGGACGGCTAGCGTCACGGGGTATCACGGTGATTTTGGAAGTTTTGACAGCGAGAGGGATAAGCGGGGCCGGGTCCTCGACCAGGTAGTTTAAAGCGCCATAGGTACCATTGCTGGGGGCGGGAGAGATCTTGAGCACCTCACACATCAGGTTGTATAACTGAACGTTCTCGAAGGAAGCAGCGACTATGTTGCGCTTGAAACTAGGTCCTACAGCTGAGAACGTCGCCTATAAAAGTTCTCGGTTACAAAGAAGGGCTTATCATTACAATAACATTAAAATAAGGGCTTAGCAAAACAATAACAAACATCAACGCTATCTATGACAGTTGCGCATTAATAAGCTAAATGATACGGTAGCTTGAACTGGAATATTAAGTTAGCTTGTTAACAGTGGTATTTATTGCTCCTGACCTGCCTAAAGTCGGCAATTAGCTATGTTTTTTTAGTTTCTTACGCAAGGCTTTCGCAAAACCATAACAAACATCAAAGCCATCTGTGAGCGTTTCGCGTCAATAAGATAAGGAATACGGGAACCTTAAAGGTTACTTACCTGCATCTCGGGGTATAGATTATCCCAGCCGTGTTGGCCACGGTGACTATAAATTTCCCCTGAGAGGACGAACCGGTACCCTAAATCGATCTCACCGAGGAAGGGCGCGATCCGATTGCTACGAGAGTGGTGCATACGTTCCGGCAAGAGATCTTTCGGCATGAACCGCATTTGGGAAACCTGGCAGCCTAAGATGTCTAACGCAGCTTCGTCTCCGACTCCTTGTTGTAAGACCGTTGCAAAAATGGTGTCAATTGCTTATAGAAGCTTCATAAAGATGAACAAAAGTGTTCCTTCCTGTGTACCTTCCTGGATACACAGGAATAACGTTGTGTACCTTCCTGGATAGGAGTGATGTACCCGATCGGACCATACGTAGCATAGTACTTGTCACCGAAGTTGGGAAAATAATCCTGTGCTTTAATGAGCTTCTTACCGACTTCGATGGTAACCATTCCATGGTCCGCCACTACCATGAGGTTAACACAGCCTAGGACGCTCGTGGCGCCATCTATGAACGTGCCCAATAGTTTGTCCACCCGACTGACCTGGGTCCAGACCTTTTGAAACAGAAGTCAACAATTAGGAGTTGAAAGCCTTTACATTATTATTATAAAAGCGATTTGCTTTGTCACCTGAGGGGTTCCTGCACCAGTTTCGTGAGAAGTGCCGTCCGGTTCCTCGAAATACGCGGCGATAAGCTGGGGTCGCTGGTCAACCGGCATCTGAAGCCAACGAATGATCTGCTGCATGCGATCTTCCATTGTCAAGCTCGGGTTAAATTGCAGGTTATAAGTGGCGTTAAAAGCTCCAATTGGAGCACCCGAGCCGGGCCAGAAGATCGTCGCGCTCTTCTTACCCTGCATGGTTCAAAATGGTCTGTTGTTACTGACGGAGCTTTGGTTTTAGGAAATTTTATTAAGAACAGGCAAATTACAGCACGAACGACCGTGTTCCATATCGGCTCCCCGTACCAAGGCCAACCTTCGTTCGCATTCCTTCTGAGACTAAAGGGCCGCTTCAGGATTGGGTCGAAGAAGTTGTTGTTGACGACACCGTGAGACTCCGGGTACATGCCCTAAGTAAATATACAGTAAAAGCAGAAGTTAACTTGACTTAGGGGTGACAGTAAGAAAGAAAAATATAAATTTTACGTACCGTGGCCATGGCATAGTGATTGGGGAAGGTTTTGGTAGGGAAGGAGGGTTGCATGAAGGGCGCACGAGCCCCGCAGTTCCGGATTTGCCGCAGGCGCGGTACCAATTCAGGGTGCTTTTCTATGTAATCGGCGCGGAAGCCGTCAAAAGAGAGCACCACTAGCGGTGGCGTAGACGAACGACCCCAATAGGTGGCGCAAGCCGCCGGTGTATTTTTCAGGAAAATGCATTCATCACTGACAACAAAAGCTACCTATTAAACACGTTTTTGAACCAATTAGCAAAATGGGATTTTATTTTTTTTTACCTTCAGAAATAACGGTAGGTACCTCCAATGAATTAAATACATGTTAAAGGATAAGCTAAATAGTTAACCCACCACATGTAACTGACTTGAATTGAATGCGTCTTGCGAAGTGAAGTCTTTACGCTTTTATAACAAAAGGAAGAAAAAATAATAATATGATTCCTTAATGGTCTTTTGTACTAGGGAAACTCGTCTTAATTACATGAATGCAGATAAACAATGGGAGTGTAACATACGTGCTATGCAACTCTAACTGCGATACATCTTTCGCAGTATTTCGTTTTGGAATGGCGACATTTGAAAAGTCAGATTTATCGTATGTACTTAGATTTCCTAATTCACTTATCATGAAAGTAATACGGCATTGATATTACTAACGCGGATGGCGTCACGAGATCGAATTATGTTGCAGTTCATAGATACAGTGCTTTGGGGCCGTCCACAAATGGCGCTACCAGCTAAGATAGTATATAATTATATATGATCTATCAGCAAAAGATGACGCGAGATGACGGGGTTGGTAAGAAAGTGACGTCATCCAGTAACTCTAACTTTAACTTGTGATTCTTTGCAAACCATGCTTGCGTGAATACAAAAGCAAAATATTTCCTCAAAAAGGGTTTTCTTAACCTATGAGAGGGGTCAACCATGTGAAGGCGCCATTTTAGACCATCGGACCTTGTATTCATAGGGATGCACCATTATCTTTATTTATAATGCTTAAACAAGTCTCTATGTGCTTTGGTTAACTCACAAACTCAATCACAAAAAAATGAATTTTTCTTCGCGCCATCGCCCGATCGGCGTAGCTTGCCGTCCGGCCGGGCCGAGACCCGTGCCGAGAGCCTTTGGGCAAGTTTCGGTTTGTCTTCGCAGTCGAGAGCCAATCCCCTGGCAATGGGACCGCGCGAGGCGGTTCCCACTATGCGGGTGACGCTCGCTGCATGTCGTTCAGCGGAGCCCGCAAGTCGCGGCGCGAAGAAAAAGTCAGATTTTTGTGATTGAGTTTGTAAGTTAATAAAAGCAC
>RJJA01000851.1:295-11497 GCA_003724045.1 Lepidurus arcticus
ATGGCTTGGCGCGCAGTTCGAAAACCGCCTTCCGTTCTACTGTGCTCAAGTTGCATAGTAGAGCTCAACTCAGCCAGTTGAACGGCGACCTGCAGAACGTACGTTTTATTGTCAACGAAAGCCGCTCAACGGAAGAACTGGTGAACGGATAGTTCACAATAAAACGCACCCTTAAGCCTGGTTAAACCAGGCTTTAGCGAGAACAGCTCAACGGGATGGCTTGGCGCGCAGTTCAAAAACCGCCTTCCGTTCAACTGCGTTCCTGGTGCATAGTAGAACTCGGGACGATCCCTAAGCACGCCCTAAGCTTAAAGGGGGAAAAATGTTATAGAAAAGACCAAATGAAGTGTTCTGGCTGAAGAACCCCTATGTAAATTATGCATATTAACCGAGTAATTAATTATTTATCGGTTTTAGCTCCTCCCCCCATTTCCTCCAAAATTCAAAATTTCCTATCTTTATAACATTAGTGGACAGTTGGCCGGAGAGCTAGCGCCTTTAACTATTAGCACATTCAAAATCGGACCTTTGATTCATATGGACTGCATCATTATCTTTGTTTTGAATGTTCAAACAAGTCTGTAGATGCTCTGGTTAATTTCCAAGCTTAGTAAAAAAAACTGACTTTTTCTTCGCGCTATAACGCGATCGCCGTCCTGCCGTGCCGAGACCCGCGCTTGAGAGCCTTTGGGCAAGTTTCGGGTCGGCTTCGCAGTCGAGAGCTCATCCCCTGGCAATGGGACCGCACGACGCGGCTCCGACTTTGCGGGTAACGCTTCCTACATGGCGTTCAACGGAGCCCGCAAGTCGCGAAAAAGTTAGTTTTTTTGTGTGATCGAGCTTGTAAATTAACCAAAACCCATACAAACTTGTTTGAGTATTCAAAAGAAAGACGATGGTGCCGTCCCTATGAATCGAAGGTCTGATTTTGAATGCTATAATAGGTAAAGGCGCTAGGCCTCCGGCCAGCTGTCCCCCAGTGTTATATGGATAGGAAAATTTTAATTTTGGAGGAAAGGGGCTGAGCTAAAATCTCTAAATAATTAATTACTCGGTTAATATGCATAATTGACATAAGGGGTTCTTCAATCAGAACACTTCATTTGGTCTCCTTTATAACATATTTGTTTTCGGACCTTACTCCCCCTTTAACGGGCGTTTTATTGTCAACGCTCGTTCAACTCAGCCAGTTGAACGGCGACCTGTAGAACGTTCGTTTTATTGTCAACGAGAGCAGTTCAACGGAAAAACTGGTGAACGGAACAGTTCACAATAAAACGCACCCTTTCACTCCACTAGCTGAAAAAAGAAAAATTCATTGTTGGCCAGTGACATACAAGTGTCATTTTTGACTCGGGGGATACACTACGTACGTATGTAACTAAATCCGGAGAACGTGTTGGGTACGTGGCGTATATGAACGCGCATTGCTTCTGCGCATAAGACGGCCAGCAGGATAACTTTACAACCGCGTACTTAACTTGCGTGAAATGTTTCTTTTTTAAAAAATAGTCTAAAATACTGTCTACGGCATGTCATTTTCCAAATATGCAATTTTCTTGTTTTTTCGAGTAGGCAAGATTAATAAAGAAAAAACTAACAAAGTAAAGCTGTCCCTCCCTCCGTATTAGGATTACCTACATTTCTGTTAATAAGTTTTGTAAAAAAATATAATATTCACATGAGAGCGCTTCTGCTCCCATGCAATCGTAGCACATAAAGCTAAGCTATCCGGAAGCACTAAAGACAAGTGTATATTGAGTGTTTCTTACTTCCTCGTTGACAAAGTCTTCCATCATATAGTCTTGGTTGACACTTGGCTCTGGAGTGCTGCTAGTCGAACGCAAAAACTGCACTGAAGGCGTGAGTTGTAAACCACCTACAAAAGAAACGCGCATTAATATGCTAAATCTAATACAAATTGGTTATTTCTTAAGGAAAAACGTAGCACAATGGTGCCTCGCATAACCTTCGCCGCGCAAAAAGAACATTCCGCATTACGAACGCGAGTGCATGCCGGAAAATGTTCTGCACAAAGAACGCGGTCCCGCATTACGAACCGCAAGCGCGCTCTGTTGAGTTTTTTACATTTGAAATTTGTGGCAAATTCAGTACTTTTTTTGTGTTGTCAAAATGGCACCCAAGAAGACCGTTAGTGAGATGAGTAGAGCACTTACTATTGAAATGAAGGGAGAAATCATAAACAAAACAGACTGTGAGCTAGAGTTGTGGATCTTGCAGCTGAATATGGAGTGATCAAGTCCACCATAGGAACAATAATTTTGGCCAATAAAGAATCAATCATGAAAGCTATGGTGGCCAATGGAGTCCCAAGAGTTTGTTCACAAGTGCGCAGAAAATCGATTAATGATGAAATGGAGGGGTTGCTGTTAGTTTGAATTAATGAAAGGGAAATGAAAGGAGACCTAACCATGCAGGAGATGATAGTATATGAAGAGCTTAAAAGATCCACACCAGGAACAGGCGCACAAGCTTTAGAACCTTTAGAACAAGAGGAAGAAGAGTTCAAAGCCAGTAGGGGGTGGTTTCACAGGTTTAAGAAAAGAAGTATCCACTGTGTCATAATGCAAAATTAGGATTTTTCGCGATTTTGGACCGGCCTCGTGAACGGATCAAAATTAGTCCCATAGTAACATTTGGGAAACGGCGTCCCGCAAAGCGAACGCCGTCCTGGAACGGATTGCGTTTGTTATGAGAGGCACCACTGTATAGGCGATTTATAGGATATGCGAAATTTTGTGATTTTATACCCTGTAGAAAAGGACCCATTCCATGGTTAAGGCCTACTTCTGTAGCTGGTGTAGTCCCTCCTGAATCTAGTAAAGGAGCAGTGGAATTGGCATCTTCATCTCGAGGAGAAGGGATAAAAAGTGACCCTAACTTCGCGTTTGGATCTTGCAGGTCTTCGGTTTGTTGATCCAACTCTAAGTCTAAGTTCAAGTTGCTAGGGATGTCATCATCGCTGGTGACGAACAGCGTTGGTACCATTGAAGCATTGCTGTTTTCAGTAGTAGATCGCTTCATAGAACCCCTAAAACTTATCTAAACGAAATGAAATGGTAAAAATACGTGTTAGTGTGTTGAAAACGATAGTGTGGATCTGGATGGAATAAAGTACATACGGGGTCTAGCTTGGGCGGTTTTCTACTCTTCTTTTCGCTCATGATTGAGAAGTTTTCAAGACGAAGACAAATCACGCTTAGCTTTGACTATAAATAGCTGCAAAGAGCAGCAATTCTTTCAAGAGGCGAAACATCGCGTCCAAACAAGATCAAACCCATGCAGTCGTACCGGAGATATAAATAATGAGCTCGATGCTAGTGACACTTGTATTCCGTGTAACCCATGGAAACAGTTCGGCTATTGACACGGAACTAGGTTTTGGTTTTTCGCTTTCGTACTCGTTCATCTGTGGAGGCTGATATAGAAGCGAGAGCTTTCCTATTTCCATATACATACGTATTCATAGGGATCAACTTATAATTAAGCTCATTATTTATAAAATAATTAGAAAGTAAACCTTTATAATTTATTCATTGATTTTCAAATACATCTTTGTCATTGTACGATTAAGTATTGTGGTACCTATTATGCAAATAAAGTTTTTTTTTAAATGGATCAGATTACAATATATTTATTAAATAATTTCTCAATTGGCATTATTTTGGAAATCAGACGAGTTTGTGTCACTAGACAGATTTGAATACGAGCGGAATGCTTCGTGTTGTTAGAATAGACACACCATGCAATGCCAACATGGGTTTTCAGTTTGTTCCTAAGCATTGACCCTGAATTGAATAGCGAATCAGTTAAAATCGAGCAATGAACAATTTTTGTTACACTTGGCCTGCCTACGGGAAAGTGCAAATTTTCCAGTAAGCTCCGTTGCTGTGGTCACAAGGTATAATCTTATACATAGCTCTCTTAGGGAAATTTTAGCTATTTCGCCAGTCAGTTCTACAACTGGTAAAACCGTATTCTAAACACATGACCGGCGAACTCTGCTCTTTATGAAATGAAAGCTGTGAACAGAGTTCTGGAGTCGCCCTATTTACGGGTCCATTTTGTAGATTTGAAATAACCGCCAAACGCTGTTCGCTCCTCTTCCTACGGTACGCAGGTCCCATCACCCGAAATAGTGAAACTCCACAGTAACGAGACCGTCCGGTCCCATCGCTGGTGTCAGATAAGTCTGCGCCTGTCGCATAACGAATTAGCTTCCCGAGCATTCTGTGTACTGTGTATGCGCTATATTCGATGACTGCGGTCTCTGTTGTTGTGTGGCCGTTTTTGTTTTTGTTGAAGTCGACTTCTTAAACAAAAATTGTCTATTTTGTACAACTGACAAGCATTTCCGAGCGTTTTGAACGCGGCTCATACCCTTGCTCCAGGTAAGACAACGGAATAAGTTTTTGTCGTCATGTCATATAATACAATAGCATTAAACTTTACGTTACCGCACTAAGCGGCCTTGACTCCTAGTTGGCTTTTCGAGTCGACAACGTTAGCGCTATGTAATCTAGAGATTTACTAAAAAAACCTACGTCCAAATTTAGAACAGCCTCATAAAAAATTAACTTATTTCGAGGGGGGCCGGCCAGGGGAAGAAAAAAAACAGGCATGCTAAGTCATTTATTAAACGGGTTTTTGCCTTGCGAGTTTCTTTTTATATCCCGTGTATGTTAACTGGTTCTTTCTGGCCGCTTGAAGCTATATACCGCCTTGTCCTTACATCTCTGATGGTGGTTTTGGAGGACGAACCCTCCTGGTCCGGCATATTTTACGAAGTCTGCAAGGCACCAAGTGCCAAGACTTGCATGGAATACTAAGTGAAGCAGGAAAAACAGCAAGCTAAGTTTCTGTTGTATAAGAGTAATAACTAGTTTGTACCTCACAGTCTCCAAGCATCGTTGGCTCCGTTCGGCCTGTGCCAAAGCTATAGCTATCTGGGAAGTCGCCAGTAACGTCTTGTATAATACTGCAGTATTGATTCTGTCTGACAAAACGGGAACTTTTGTGTTAAATTTGCATAGTTAACAGGTGATTTGCCTTTGAAATGAATGTGATTAATACTTCCTGATTTTTGTTGCTAATTTTGTTTTGCTTTTTCTCGTCGCAGGCGGAGCATTGGGCTCACTCTGTACCTCTTTTCATCTGGTTCCCCATTCCAAGAATGAAGCTCTCACGTCTCATGATAGTGAGCGTTTCTGGTCAGCAATTGACATAGCCGATATTACCCCTTCCCCCCCTGTGTGCCTGCCTTTACCTTAAGCCTTTCTCTTCCCACATTTCCATACATCAATTCCATTTCTGGATTTGGAAAACTTACTTCGTTGGTTTGGATTCAACGTAAATAACGTAAATTCAGCGTAGATCCGTTTCAGTAGCAGCTTGTCGAGCCACGACAAAAAAACGCTTGTGATTTGCACAGCTCATTTTCTGCAAAACTTTTCGCATTCCCGATAACCAGGAAGAAGAACCATGGCTACGGACTTCCTTGCCGGTTGCTTTGGCGGTAATTACTACGTCACTTCATTACTGATTCATTTGACCTCAATTTTTTTTATCAAGTTCAGAAAGAATATGTCTTGGCATTTATTATTCTGAGAATAGTTGGTTAAAAGTGTTGCGCAAGTTGATACTACGTCGTTAACGTGAGCACAGCCCAGACAGCCACAGGATCCGCTATTTTTTCCTACCTATTGTTATCTTTTTGTCGTATAACCTCGAAGGAAGTGTCGAAATCCGAGCAAATTCCGCTTAAAGCTAGTTTGGTGTCGGTTTGGCCTGATCAGTTACAGTGAAAACATACTGGCATGTGTACTTTTCAGACGAGCGTTCAACAGCACGATTGTTGCGAGTATGAGCTGCACACTAAAAAAATATTAGGAAAGGAGTAATAAGAGTAAGAATAGAATAGTTAAAAAGTAAAGAATAAGCAATTAAGACCCATTTTTGACAGTATTTGTAGCTCGATTTTAGAGAATGTGGGCAGATTTTTTTTTGTAGAAATTTCTTTTACTAACCTTTTAGAAATTAAGAAGGAAGCGTCAATACGACGCAGTTTTTGTTAGTAGCGTCTCCGCATTTTTGTGTTGTAATCGTATTTATGTTTTAATCAAGTATGCATGGTTTATAAAGACAGCACCTGCTTTGCATGCAATTAGAAAACAACACGTATGGGGATGTTAAGTTTGTTTACGAACTGTTTTTCACCTGCGCAACATGTCAAAACGGATTCTCGTTAGGTTTTTGTGGAGATTTGGGGGGGGGGGGGAATCAGATCGGAAGATCTGATTTTCCCCAAAAAATTCGTACTCCCTATCGGAAGATAGGGAATAGTTGGTTCCTTAGGGTACCTGTGTTGTAGGAGAAAAATGAGAGAAACAAATCAAGACAATAATAACAAAAAAAAAAGAGAAAGGAGTCGTTATTTTCTTCCAAAATGTTTGACACAATAAGCCTACACTTTAACATGCATTCTGTTTATATTTTTAGGATGTGCCGGAGTTGCCGTAGGCCATCCGCTAGATACAGTGAAGGTAAGGTTATTTGGGACCCATCAGCTTTGTGATTGAACCTTAAAAACTAGAATTCTAATTTCCGTTTTTTTTTTAAATCTCTGTTTGGATTCCTTCCTGCTTCCTTATTTAGGTTCGTATTCAGACACAAGATCCGCGTAATCCCATGTATCGTGGCACATTCCAATGTCTGCGTTCCATCGTTCAACAGGAATCCGTAAGCTATATTGGTGGAGATAATATGGGAATCGATATGGAAAAGATGATTCATTTTGTTAATAAAAAGAATGTTTGTTTTATTCTTCTTCAGTTTCGTGGGTTATACAAAGGAATGACTTCGCCCATGGCAGGAGTTGCAGTAATCAATGCGCTCTTATTCGGAGTTTATGGAAACGTGCAGCGTCGTCTGCCGCAGCCCGACGCTTTGTCGTCGCACGCGATTGCAGGTGGCACGGCAGGCTTTATCCAAGCGTTCATAGCCAGTCCCATGGAGTTGGTAAAGACAAGATTACAAGTGCAAGGCGCACAGGGGATGGGAGGAGGAGGCGGAGCACCGACGTTCTATAGAGGGCCTGTGGATTGTTTGCGGCAAATATGGGCTGGCGAAGGCACGAGAGGCATCTTTCGAGGATTGGGTATCACCATCGTGCGAGAAATACCAGCTTTCGGCACCTACTTTTGGACCTATGAAGTATTAACTCAATCCGACAACACTGAACCCATCAGTACTATGCGAATCCTCACTGCAGGCAAGTGTTTTTCTTGAAAAACAGTTCAATTTTTTTAATTAAAAACTTTACTTAATGTTTTTTTAGATCTTTTCTAAAGGGGGAGTAAGGTTTCAAAATGAAAATATATATGTTATAGAAGAGACCAAACTACATTTTCTGGCTCTTCTACAGAGCCACTGTAGTTTGGTCTCTTCTACAGAGCTTTTGCCAAATTACGGTTTTGCTTGTGTCTTTTTGTTTGTTTACCTGAGCTTTGTAAAAGCTGTAAGCAAAACCAAAATATTCACGGAAAACAGTTTGTTGCTGTTTGTTTACCTTAACTTAAATGTATTCAAAATGGCGGATTTCGCCAACTCTTGCCGCGAGAGGTATAATTTGGCAAAAGCTCTAAAACCTTACTCCCCCTTTAAATATATTTTTTCTCTTTTTACTTCAGTGAGAAAATATAATTTTAATTGATTTTTGTCTTATTTTGTGTAGGTGGAATGGCGGGAATTATGTCGTGGGTGGTTACCTACCCCATAGACGTTCTAAAATCTCGGCTTCAGGTCGACGGCTGGCAAGGGCCTAGACAGTATGGCAACGCATGGGAGTGCGTTAAGAAGAGTTATCAAGCGGAAGGATATCATGGGTTCTTCCGGGGCCTCCCGTCGACGATTATCCGCGCTTTTCCTGTAAACGCGGCTACGTTTGCTGTAGTGACGTGGTCCTTGCGACTTATGACGCCTTTGGAAGAGAAACAAGGCTACGACACCGGATCCGAGATGCTGAAACAAAGCCGACTAACAACACCGAACCTGCATCTTGCGACGGACCGTTTCTCCTTCGAAGTCTCGCTTTCTTATCAGCCACTCGTTAATTACGCGGCCTATTT
The DNA here is from genome assembly GCA_003724045.1 of Lepidurus arcticus. Taxonomy (NCBI): domain Eukaryota; kingdom Metazoa; phylum Arthropoda; class Branchiopoda; order Notostraca; family Triopsidae; genus Lepidurus; species Lepidurus arcticus. The sequence continues at coordinate 8,443 of RJJA01000851.1, forward strand.
TCGATCCTTACTCTGGAAACCCCAGTTTTTAGGCATGCCTTACTTACCGCGCACACATTGTTTTTGCTCGTTGCCCACCACAAGCCTTCCCAACACGGCTGATGGATTGGACAGGCGAGAGAAGGAACCCAAATTCTCAAGTGGGAATGAAAGTTTGGAAACGTCGAGTCAAGTTGATTCGTTGAAGCGGTGTCAGTGCGATGCTTATGATAATACCAGCAATGTCCAGCGAGGGGAAAAGCGAATAATTAGACCCCAAGATTGTACGCAAGCAAACTGTTTAGATTAATTCTCTCTAACCTCTTTATTCTCCCGTAATCTCCATGCTTATGTTTTGTGCGCCATCTTTTTGCGCCATACTTATATTAAGTTAATCTCCTCTACATATTTTATATCAGACAAAATATGGAGACTCGTTTCGTTGCGTTCCAGTTATATTCTTTGTTGGATGGGCTTAAGAACATTGTGACCTTTTTTATTACAAATGTTAAAAACATTCCATCTAAGCTGTGATGTAACACGATAAAGCGCAAGTTGGAGGAAGAGAGGAAGTATATGTGAAGGTGTTTGGGGTGTACTTAACATGTGAATAAGCTTTAACCAGTGAGTTAAACTAAAGAAATTGGCTATGTCATATTTTGTTTCAATTGCGTGAATAGAAACCCCGCATTGACACTACCAGATTTCGTCCTTGCTAAGTTTAATTATATATTTTCTCGGGTACATCCTGAGTTTAATTCAGATTTCCTCGTTTACAACAAGTTTCCTTAGGGATTCGTCAACGCCAAAGGTTGCACTCGGGCCAGTTTCAAGCACTAATTTACCAAACTACCCCCCCCCCCCCTTCTTCTACCTCGTACCACGACGTAGCACCTACAGGCTTTCTTTTCTCTTTTGACGTGGGATTCAAACGGTTTGAAGTCTGAAACTAACAACGATTTATGAATACTAGTGTATATTCGCTGCGATTGCATCAACTTCTGTCATCAACTTTCTCTTTTCACTGCGCTTTTAGGATACGTGGACATATGTCTTATTTTTATATGTCGATATTTTACGAAATAGATTATTAATGATTAGAATAACCTAGAAGATTAATATACTAGATTGAAATTGGAAATACTCTTGAGAATTTATAAACAACCCTTTACTCAAAATAACCGCTTTTCTTAGGACAGCTGGCTATACAGGCAGGTTAAGCAAAGGTCGATGGTTTCCTCAGTATATAGTTCTTATATTTACTTTTGATGCATGCGCTTGGTTCATCTTTCCTAAAATTTTTAGACAAATAGGCTTTCGACAAATATTCGAGCTTAATTCAACAAGGGAATTATGTAAATGAAAATCCATCATGGAGCAGGTTGAGTTCATACTGAAATATCGTGCCAATGTTGAAACCAGTTGGCTAATTACAAGCTTTGCAACACGACGCAAGTCAGAAAAGGTAGTTCTTCGAAACAGTGCTTTAGGCGTTAGGTCCATGGACGGATCTTAGAAAAACACAAACCGGGTTTTATTGTCATTAAAGTATGAACGTACAAGTCAGGATGGCCGAGCGGTCTAAGGCGCTGCGTTCAGGTCGCAGTCCGGTCTTCCGGGCGTGGGTTCAAATCCCACTCCTGACAAATCTGTTTTGAAGGATTTTTTTTATTTTCTGGAAGAAATTTTGTGTGTTATGTTTTGTCTTTTTACTTTTATTTACTTTTACCGTTAAAATAAAATATATTTCAAAGTCGAGAAATACCAAATGATCTCATTTATCTATTCACAACTTCGCTATTCAATGAGTCGCTTAAAGTATATACATGCAGTAGAATCTCGCTATAACGTCACCGGTTATAAACGAATAATCGGCTATATGTACAATCATATATGTACAAGGTCCACTGGTCCCGGCGTTGGCTATTCTGTACAATCGGCGTTGGCTAGTGCGACAATCGGCTATAACATACAAATTTTCCGTTCCCTTGCGTGTACGTTATAGCGAGATCTTACTGTATTAACAACGCTTTAAAAACGGTTAAATAAAACTGTTTGTGGAATTGAGTAATAAAAGGCAAATATACAGCAAAGATACTGTATAGGAACAAACATTATTCTTGCAAATCACATGTGGCTTCCAGAGAGATGCTGCAGTTTACAATGAAGGGCGAAATTTAGGTTAACCTCAGTTTAACAAGCGCTCGTTTTGTCAAGTGCAGCTTAATTTACTGAAAACGTTTTGATACATAACCTTCTCGCTAGCACTCTGTTTGGCCAGTTCAACACGACACATTTCGGCAAATTTCTTTGAAGCCGCATCTAGATTTTAAATTTAAATCCATTAGTTCCAATTTCTTTTTCTTATCAATCATTTCAGTTTTTACCTATAGGTAAATGACAGAATGATTCTAATGCAGCTTCAAAGTTTCTTTGCTGAAACTGAGCTTGTCCTTTCCTAAACCAAGCTTTATCATTTCCAGGTTGGATTTCCAAAACATATTGACAATAAGTTATGATCTTGTCCAAGTCGGCATTGCTTTGTTGGAGTAATGAAGCTATGGAAGAAAAGTAAATTTGCATTTTTCCATGAATTCATTCATACATTCTACCATGTTTATACCTGCTAAATTGTTGTAGCAGTCAGCCTTAAGCTCTAAACTCTCGGTCTTGATACTTTCAGGCACTACCATAACGGGGCCCTGGAACGGACCAAAATTCAAGACTGATTTTGAATCTGCTTCTATGGCTTTTAAGTACAGAATCGCTCTTGAGATAATACATTTTCATTAGTAATTATCTGAATGTATTTCAACTAATCGCTCTTTGTATTATAGTACCTGTGATATTTCCCGGCTGCCCCTCGATAATTCTTGGCCTTGTACAGCGTATTACCATCTACCTTGAATTGCTTAGCAGTCTGTAATTTGTCTTGCACTGAAACTTTCCCCGTTTCCTTCCCTTCCATGCTGGGCGAATGTTGTTCTATACTTCTATTCAGTGTTGCCAAGTTTTTTTATGACTGCCCACCAAATTTTCGTCCAAAGTCGCCAATATCTCGCCAAAAATTAAGGGA
>RJJA01000854.1:0-11432 GCA_003724045.1 Lepidurus arcticus
GGTTAGCGCAGTGCTTGCCTCTAGTCACAAGACTCGCAGATTCAATTGAAAATCGCTTTGGCGGTCTGTTCAAAGAAACACACTTGCACCTAGCAACACTGAGTGATCCCCATTTCAAAATATCGTGGTTTTCAAACGAGGAGGAGATACAACATGGTATGCGTCTACTGAAAGAGTTCCATAGACGGAAATCATTAGAGTGGTCAGTACATTTTACTATGTTTCAATACACTCATAGTAATTTTTATTTTTCCTACAGTGTAACTCCAATTGAACCTAAAGATGAGAATGAAAACAGTGACGAATGTGCGAGACCAACGAAGAAAAGGCCGAGGAGTTTTTTTGTATTGTTCAGAAGAACAAGTTCAGAAATTGACGAGGTTGATCGGTTTATGACAGAAGACGTATCAGAAATGGACTCTGACTTCTCGCAGCTCGGCCGATACCCAGTAATTAAGGACATATTCATGTAAGTATACACAGTTAGCACTTTATTCTGATATCTCTGATATGATATGCTAGTTAGATGATCTGATATCTGATAGTTTTGTTAACATTTTTTTCCATATAGGGAATTTAGTGCCCCCTTGCCCTCGTCAGCCGCATGCGAGCACCTTTTCAGCACTGCCGGCTTAGTTTTCTCTCTGAAGCGGACAACTCTTTCCGACAGAAACTTTGAGCAGCTGACTTTTCTTAAAGTCAATAACAAGTACTACCGTAATTGGAAAGAGGCTCGGAATGTACAACAGATCGACGGATTGTAATTTCGAGTGGGTTCTCCATCACTGTTGTCGTTATACTCTTTGGCAAAGAGTAATACAAGTCGCGGATATAACGCTGTCCGGGGATAAACATTTAAGGGGCAAAGACTCAAAGCAATATCTATGATGTGAAATGATTTGATCTCACTCTAAGCAGAGGAAACTACGTTTCAGTTCAGGAAGTCTTGATTAGTGCTTTGGATTAATGCTTGAATTTGCTTCTTTATGCTTTGAAATAATCTCACCTGATTATGCTAATCTCACCTGATTTAGCTAATGCTTGGATCAAGCATTGGCTTAAAGCATAATCAGGTGTGATTCCGTGGTGTGCACCAAGCTGCTTGGTGCACACCACGGAAGAAATCACACATCAAAGCCAAGAAAACCCATGATTGGGTTCCCAGCACAAACTACGCGCGTTCTTTTGTTCCGTTAATTCTGGTCCATTAAACTTGTAATTCTGGTCTTCGATTTCGCCTGAATAATTTCTTCGTCCATTGTTTAAGTGCATCCAAATATAGGTTTAAGTGTTCCTGGTGTCGTAAATTGCTTTAACTTACAATGAACGTATAAGTGCCTTGTAATTGTTTCAAATGTTTCAAAAGTGAACTTTAATCACTTCTTAAAATGTTTCTCCTTATTATTAACTTAAGGTGTGCACATATTTAACGCCGCAGTTAATACAAAGTTTCCATAAAGTGTTTTGTTCTCTACGACAGGGGTTCTCAAACTTTTCCGTTCGCGGAGCCAAAACAGCCAGCCAAAAAAACCAGCCAAAAAAACAACCAGTTACTACTCTAAGTAAACTTATGAATTCTCTACATAAAATATCAAGGAACACGTACTTAAAATCCAATCACACACTCGCCAACTAAATCAGAATGGACACGCTACTGCAAAAGCTCTACTATAATCATATGAACTACTGTACAATACGCTCCACTAAGCAAAAAAGAACACAATAGAAAAATAATGTACACCATAGCAAAGATGATTACCCACATCTAAATAACTTTGTTTCACAGCGACAGATTGCTGGACAATTCGGAGGCGCGGAATAAACAGATGTATGCAATATTATATAGACGATCTTCTACGAAGATTCTTCTTTCCAAAAGAAACAGAAAACGCAGAAAACAGAAAACGCCTACAATTCCAATTATTGCAATTCGCACATGAAATACCGTAAATGTAACAACCAGTCATAGACTGGCACAGCTAATGAAATAATGAAATGATATCGTTTCCTTTACATAGACTGGCACAACCAACAACGTATGCCCAACGCATCTTGACCACTACGTAGATGAGATAACCTAGCTACTGTTGTGGGCCAGTTTTTTTGTCAAAGATTTCACCGAGTTTGTGCTCTTGCCCGGCGGTAAAATTCGCTTATCTCCCTCCTGTAGGTACCACCCCAAAATTATATAGCCCCTTATGACGAGAACCGAGCTAGACTCACCCTCACAGCCACGAGCTAAAATTCGAACCGATACTATAAGCTAATAACGAAAGTTTTTCCTTTTACGAGTCAGAGTATAGGAATCGGACTACAGAAGTGTTGCAAAGTGCTGACGAACCAAAATGTAAACTTCCAGATCTCTGAAGTCTTGATTAAACCTCTTCACAAGACCTTTATTCACGGTCAAATATCTACCCAGCATCGACTAAAACCTTTTAAACAGGGTTTGGCGCTTCCCGATTCTTTGTATACAATAACGCTTTACTTATTTTTATTTTTCATCACTGAAATAGGGATTCCTAAAATATAGCGGTGGCTATATATATGCATATATAGGGAGGAATTGGAAGAGTAAACTTACTGATTTGGCCCTAACTTATAATTACTGTATAATATTGTAGAGTGTGGATTTATCTATAGCTGCCTTTATTCCACGCACCGGAGTAAGTATTTAGCTTACGGATTTTAAGGTTTGGAGTTTATGTATTTAACAGTGCGTTAAGGGGTGGAGGTGATTGGAAATGAATTTACAAGGTGGACTGAGAACAGGGTGGACTAGGTTGGTCTAGATCAGGTTGAATATGGCTTGGATGACCAGAATTACAGGAGATATTGGGCAATTAGGCACAGAAACACGAGCCTGGATTTGGGCACGGAACACGAGGGCAAGATGTGCACGGAAATCACAGGCAAGCTGAAGGGCAAGATAGGTCTGGTTGGCACGGAAATTACAGGCGAGCTGAAGGACAAGAGATCTGGTTGTCGGGGCGTGTTGAAGGGCAAGGGAGGTCTGGTTGACAGGAGAGGTCTGGACGAGGGAGGTCTGGTTAGCAAGACGGCTAGTGGACGAGAGAGCGAGTTCACGACCTGTTGCCCCCTTTTATATGTCGTTCAGAGTTGCGGACGTGGCTTGTTCGAGGGTTGTTGTGGACGAGGATAGCGAATTCAGTTTTGTCTGGTGTTCGAGAGTCAGCTGGTTGTCAGGGTTTGGGAAAGGAAAAGGACACTTTCTCACAATATAATTAATAAATTGCTTTTTAGTTTCAATTCATTTTTAGTAAACATAATAGCTCATAAATTAATTTTTTAATTTTTTTCCATAAAATCATCGTATCTTTGAGCGGAACGGATCTGGAATGGAACGGATCTTTATATTGGGGCGGAACGGCCGTTCGGAACTAGTTCTTTTGAAAATTTTGACTAAATAGAACGGAACGGAGCGACAGATGTTGACTGAAGAACGGTAGGGAACGACGTTCCGGAAAAACATAAGTTCCGGAACACTGCTGTTGAGAGTAGGACCGGTTGAGAGGGTCCTAAAAACTGGCTTAGGGAGTAATACACCCCCTTCACCTATCCCAACAGTCCATTCCGGTCCACTGCGCCAAAATGGAACACTTTACCATCGGCCGGTGTCACCTGTTGTAGAAGACAAACAATATTATGTACGAGAAACGAGTGCATATAAGAAAGCCTCAACTTACAATGTACAAAGTCCGTAGCGTTGATAGGCTGTGCGTCTGGTTTAAACGGCCGTCGAAAAAATTCGCCGATGCTGATGTAGTCGGACAGGTTGTCCGATGCGGCCAACCTATACTTCAAGTAGTTGACTATTTTCCGTCAAAAGATGGCATTGGCGACAGACCCATAGATCCTGAGAACGCAGCAACCAAATACACACCTATGTCTAACTTTTCTCAGTAGAGGTCTGCACACAATAATGAGGGTAAAGTGAAAAGGCTACGGAAAAAGTTAACCTATGATAGGGAACTTCCTCCCTATGTTCGCCTGAGAATGGGAGGGAAATACCAATTGAAGTGATAATCCAATTTTCTAGCGTTAGACGTGTAAGCACTTCGTAAATACGAACTAAACGATACTATTTTCATATAAAGTGTCATTACCATGCTTTATATTCAGAGTTGCCGATCATCTTATCAAGCGCTCGTCTTTAGATCCAAATTTTTTTGTAAAATGTCTTTACTCAACTGATAGCATTCGGAGATCTCGCTTCTCAGGCTTTGTTTGAGATTTTGAGATGTTCGGTCTGTCCTCTTCCTTTTGCTGCTCATATGATGTCTGGAGTCGATATGGGCGTAAGAGTTACTCTAGGTTAGCCTATATAAGTCATGAACAGGATTAAAATGTATAAGGATCCTTACAAATGGGAATTCGAATTTTGTTGTAAGCCTGCTGACTAAAACCAAGCCCGAACGTTTGGTACGTGATATCCGTTTTTACTCTGAGTTGGAGGGCACATAAAATGACCCCATAACCTCAGAATAAAGACAGATTTTACTTAGTTTTGTTCGGTTATAGAGAGAAGCAGGTTCAAAAGCAGCCAGTTTAATTAATCCCACAGGTAAGGATTAGTTCATGGAGGTTTCCCTATACAGTCTTTTCGACAGTACAGTACCCTAGCCTGTGGCGTTCTGGGCCTTGTCAAGTTGTCATTGATACACTGGTCATCCTGACGGCATTAGGTTACTGACCGTATACCTTATGCGATAGGTGTTACGTCTTGCCGAGACCAGCACCGGAGAGCCGTTTAGGTTCGATTCGGATTAGAAAAAGAGAGACGATCTTCTTGCAATGAGACGGCATGAGGCGGTTCGAACTATGCGGTTTACGCTTACTGTATTACTAATCAGCGGAGCCCGCAAATCACGGCACGAAGGGAAAGTCCGTTTTTTGTGATTGATCTTGTAAATTAGACTCGTAGGATAATATGAATAAGTTACATAAGCGTTTGTCAGCCAGACTATTTTGTTTGTCAACCATTGAACTAATCGGGAAGAAGAATCCTTAACGGACATAAGCCAGCGGAGAGAAGAGTGATTAGTAAAAACGGTAAAGCGTCGTCCGTACAGGTAGGTTCTAAAATGTTTTAATTTTTCTCGGCTTTCGACAGGGTTCAACTAGCGTAAGCGATGGCGACTTTAGAATCTTGTGTTTGGGCTAACACGGCACCAAGAGCGAAATCGGAAGCGTCGGTATGTAAGAAAAATGGAGAGTCGAAATTAGGGTAAGCCAAAATAGGCCAAAGCAGAAGCTTGCCTTTAAGGATGACATAAGCTTCGTCTTGTTCAGTTTCCCAACAAAATGGAATGTTCTTAACCGTTAATTTGGACAATGTATGTGCACGTTTCGAGAAATTGTTAATAAATCGACGGTAATAGACAAATAACCCAAAAAGGATTGGACTTCCTTGACGCTGGTCCGTGAGAGTAGTTGAAGATTGCGGATAATTTGTCGGGGTCGGGTTCAATACCTTGGGCGGAAACGATGTGTCCGAAATACTTGATTCGTTATTTAAAAAACTCACATTTGGATGGTTTAGCTTAAGGCCGGCTTCTCGGAGTCGTTGGAAGACTAGGTCTATGTGGTTCAAATGATCTTCAAAGGTTTTGCTGAACACAATGATGTCATCAAGCTAGACATATTTTGTTCACTAGACCTTTTAGGGCGTTGTTCATCGGGCGTTGAAATGTCGCAGGGGCATTGCATAAGCCAAAGGGTATTTGGTTGAATTGGAAATGGTCAAAGGGGGAAGAGAAAGCGGTCTTTTCGCGGTTAACCGGGTCTATTTCGATGTGCCAAAATCCATTGATAAGGTCAAAAAGGGAAAACTACTTAGATTTGGCTAAATGGTTTAGAGACTCGTGGATGTTGGGCATGGGGTATTGGTCTTTTCGGGTCACGGCGTTAAGTTTACGAAAGTCGATTACTAATCGTTTGGATCCGTCTTTCTTGTCTACTAAAAGAACTGGTGATCCCCAGGGGGAGTTACATTCAGAGATCACGCCTGCTTCTAGCATTGCCTTGATTTTGTCTTTCATGGTTGTCTGAAGGGATTCGGGCACTCGGTATGGTCTTTGGTGGATAGGAGGATGTCCTTGGACGTCAATCGTATGCTGGACTTTGCTTGTTCGACCCATATCCATATCGGATTTTGCAAAGATGTCAGCGTTTTGCTCTAAAAGGGCTACACATTTTTCTCTTTGATGTTCACGTAGTGTAGTACCCATGTTGAATTTTTGTTCATCAAGTTTGGTGGGTTGGGGCTGTGCTAACAGGAGATTCTCAGTACGATATTTGATATTGACGGAGTTCACCGAAATGGGACTGGGAATAGGAATAACGTCGAAGTCTAAAAGACCAACGAATTCTTAGGAGGAAAGACGGACGGGCTCGGAAGCCATGTTCGAAATTACGATGGGAATAACAGCTTAATTCAGTGGTGACCATTACTGGCTTGACATAAATGTACGAGCGGTAAAGTTCAGCTGGTTCTATAATACCAGTTCGGCCAAATCGCGGTAGGAAATCGGTTGGGTTGGAAAAGGGGCAAATTCATCTTCTGGTTCTACGGTTTGGACAGGTTCTTTAAAAAGATTATTGGTTGGTCGAGGGCGTGGTGAAATCGGGGTGGAATAGCAGATATTTGGTTCCACTTTTGTTTTCGGTAAAGGATCGGAAGTGTCTGGGCTATTCACAGGAGGAAAATATACCATTTGATCTTTGCTGCCTATAACTAGGCCATGCTTGCAGATAAAGTCTATGACAAGCACAAGGTCATAGTTGATTTGTGAGCTAACAACGAATTGGTGGGCATATTGGCGGCCTAAAACGGAGATTTCAGTTTCATAAACTCCGCCAGTTTTGAGTTCGGCATTGCTGATAGAGAATAATCTAACATCGGCGGAAATGGTCCGAAGGAAATGACCGGACTGTTGAAGGGCTAAAAATACGTTCTCGTTCAATTGGTCTTAGTCCTGCTCCGCTGTCGACGAGATCGGTAAGTAACAAATTACCTACGTCTACTGGTACTACTGGGGTTTGTAACCAATGGAAATTTCTGCGATGATGTCATTGTAGATGGGAGTTTGGACATGAGGTTGGAGTTTGATTGGCGGGACGAGGAGTGTTATTTGCGTCTACCTTCTGAGGCTGATCGATTGTCGGGAGGTGGTTAGGAGGCTGGAAACCCAATTTGTGGGCTAACTGCTGGGCTAATTTGGGCAGTATTTGACAATATGGCCTTCTTCTCTGCAAAAATGACAAATCGGTTGGTATTCTTACATTTGTCGGCTTTGATGATCAGGGTTATAGGAGTTAGAGTTCTGGTTGGTCGTTGGTTTATAATGATAGGGTTGTGCGTTATTGAGATTAGTTAGTCCACCCTCGAACTGCATTGGTTGACGTCGATATGCAAACGGGGGACGGGGAACGTTCATCTGCATCAAGGGTTGTATGGGTGTTCCTCTATTATTTCCGGGTTGTTTTGAGTAGGTGGGCTGTGGGTTGGAAGGGTTCGGCGGGATTTGGTGGGCTGTGGGCTGCGGGTTCGGTGGGCTGTGGGTTGGAAGGGTTTGGTTCGGCGGGATTGGATCTCGATAACGTACATCAGAACTGTTGTGGGGGAGATTTAAGGCAGCGGCGTGGGTTGGGGTTTGCTGTTGAGCTTTTACTAGTTGTTCTATTTGTAAAGTAAGTTGGGCTAGTTTGGCTTCTAATCCATGGTAGTCTGCGCTAGTACTGGCGAGTGCAGCTTCTTCCACTCGAGCCGCCTGAACGAGTTCATCAAATGTGTCTTCGTTTCCGACGGTCCTAAGCACTGCCATGCGGAGATCTGCGGTAATTCCTTTTAGGAACGTTTGCGTCCTCATTCCGTCTAATGCGGCTTGTGCACCGTCATAATTTGCAGTGGATGGGGCATACAGGTTGGGGAACAATTCGACGGATTCTACAAGAAGTCTCTGAGCTAAGTCGGCAATAGTCTCATTGGGCTCTTGGGTGGGTGGTGGTTTATAAGCTAGGAGTTCATAGTACTCTAGGGCTATTCCGTCGAGTCGGGTTGGTATGGCACGCAGTATTATTTCTTCGTCCCCCACGTAGGCGACGAGGAGGATTGACAAGTTTTTTAGCCAGTTATTTATTCTTGAATCGCCGGTATATATGGGAAGTTTTTGAACTGTTTGAACTGTCGGGATTTTAACGCCAATCCCACTTCTGACACCAAATTGCAAGAAACTGTGTTAGGCAATTAAATTGTTTTGAGCGTTTGGGCGGAAGGCTGTGGGTTATTTTTAGCTCAACGGTAAAATCCCGTATAACTTTATTCAGTATTTTCGTCGGTACAATTCGTGTCCCTATGTCAGTAATTCAATAGGTCGTCAATATGTCACAAACGTTTAAATAATATTGAAAACTGTAACATATACTAACATATACTATACTATACAGAGCGAGCACGAGTGTCGGGCGTGGACCGAGAGTGAGAATGACTGGGCGAGAGTGACTGAGAGAGACGCGGGCGGAGGAGAACATGTGTTTATATACATGTTTGGCGTGGAATCTGTTGCATGGGCTAAATTATAAACAAAGGGAATGGTTGGGCAAAAAACAGATGGACCGGATGCGTGAGAAGGAAATTAGCCGGTGATCTGACGCTCGGCATCCTGGATATGAGCTGAGAATTATAAGTCGGCGAAATATGTTCAAAATTTGGTCAGCGAAATGTGATCTTGTTTAGTTATCGGAATTAAGGTTAAAATGATCGTTCTCCACAAGTGCATCAGGGTTTAATTTACTTCTGCTATATATATACTCTTTGCAATCTGTTTTATTTTTGTCAACTGCATTTCAGTGTTCAGTGTTTTTCAAATAGAGAATTCAGCACGCATCTAGTTTCTTCCATATAATTAATTTATTATATCACGATAAATGATTATCATGATGCGAATCATGATAAATTGGACATCATGATAAATCCGCATTCCACACGACTCCACGTTGCTCCCACACGACTTCACGACTCGACATCGCTCGCTCTACGTCGCCACGACTTCACGTCGCTCCCACATGACTCCACGGCTCCAGTCCATCGCTCCCTGACTCCACGTCCCTCCCACATGACTCCACGGCTCCACGTCGCTCCCACACGACTCCACGCCGATCTACGTCCCTCGCTCCATGACTCCACAACTCCATGTTTCTCCCACACTACTCCACGTCGCTCTACGTCGCCACGACTCCAAGTCTCTCCCACATGACTCCCCGGCTCCAAGATGCTCGCTCCAAGACTCCACGACTCCAATACGCTGCAGGACTCTACGAGACGCTCCCTCCCATACACAGAGGTGGTACGGGATGCGAGCCTCGCGCTCATGCCGATCATATTCCACTTCTGACACCAATCGTGGCCTGCTTTTTTAAATGTTGTATTTCCTTTCTTGTCTTATTGCCTTCCCTCTACAATTGCTTGCCTTTTTATATATTGGTGACCTTTCATTAACACTACATGTCCCTTCAACGTTGGTCCTCTGACCCCGACCCTTCCCAGTAATCTCCCACTAATAATATATAACTACCCTGGCCTTATATTTTCAGTCCCTTTATCCTTGACCTGCGACAGTATTGAATCCCATGGAACGCCGTCTAGTATCTCCAAGACTCATATTTGTTAAACTCCAAGTCTTACGGCAGGGAGGACATCTAAAAATGAAAGGAAATGTAGTTAATATTCCACATAGTATAGATGAAACAGTCTCGGAGCTACCTCGCACAAGCCATGATATTCAAACAATAAAACTTTAAAACGAAACGTAAAGCTTTGAAACGAAAACTATCCTATACTCAACCAGAATTTCTTGAAACGGTAAAGCCAAATTTAAGGGGTTTGCAACTCGTGTTTAACTTCGTACACCCTGACCACTTAGTTAAAAATATTGAAATTTTTAACGCGTATAACTTTAAGTTTAACATTTTAGCCAATGCAACTCGAGTTTTAACAGAGTTTAACGGAGTTTAACTGGGTTTAACCGAGAGTTTAAACCGAGAGTTCGCTGTAGTGAAAAAACGGTCTAACGAGCGAGTGCACCAGCGAGGGCTTTCGTTTGGAACATCCGGTGTACCGCGTATGAAGTAAAGAAGTAAAAAGTTTCCAACTTCTTGATCGAGTCTTCCCTTTCAAAAGCGAGTCATAACACAGAAAAATGTTTGAGTTTGGTTTTGTGTTATTCTGAGCTCAGTCTGAGAAAGAACGTCATAGAACACAGTGCAGATTGGAATTACATAGCAATGTCGGGAAACGTAGAAACATGGGCGGAAGTTCTGGAGTTAACCAGCGAACACCGCTTCTTTCAGGAATTAATTAAATTGGGCAATCTACGCCCACACATAGCTGAACTCCTAAAAACAGTCGCGGAGGTAGATACTGACGCTTTGAAACAGATGGAAGCTTTTGCAAGGACAAAACTAGTAAAGCGATGGTCTAGTAAGTCGGAAGAAGACCGAAAAATAGTTTTTGTAGATTTTTATTTCCACATTCCAGAAGAATTTGAAATTTTAGCCGGCGAATTGGCCCAGTTGTAACGTGCATAGAATACGGAAAGAAAAAGTGCCGGTTTTGAAATTTTATCTGAGCCTATAGCAAAAAAGCTATAAGTTACAGTGCGAAAAGCACAGGAAATTCAAAAGCTTACCAAGCTTCCATGCAGAACTTGGCGGAAGTCTCGGCAGTTGCTGGTCCGTCTGATACCGCACGTAATCTTACGTCACAGACTGCAACAGTTCCCTTACTTGTTAAAAAGGTAACTGCATGGATTGAAAGCCACATAGAAGAGCTGTCATTTGCTTCTGAAGATCTTGAATTTCCAAGTGAAGAAGATGCATTAGGCAAAAAGTCAATACCTATTAAGTGTCTGTGATGTAAGATAAACTTCAGTTGTTTAAAATAAAGAACGGTCTTTATTGGAATTTCGGATCCGTTACGCGGCATCTGTCACAGAAACACGATAGAAAGATGGGCGAAATTAGTGGCTGTCGTGCCGACACTGTCTAGAACTACTTCCCAGTGACCAACCCAGTTCAGCAATTTCCGCGCCACCACAAGATTACCACGAGGTTACCTAAGTTGTCAATACAGATATTGACGAGGAAACAGATTTTGAATGGAGACTCTACAGCGGAGCTGGATTTTTAACAAAGGGAGCTACTGAGACCCAGAGTGTTCCCGTGAAATGGAATAGTCGGGTGTATAGGCGTCAAGAAATGCGAAGAAATTTGGATGAAAGGGACGGATTACAGCCTCGGATAACCGAATATTACAAAGTGCTAAACGTTTTAAAGAAACTGGAGTGGGACAACTTACTGCTTGTAAGTGACCTTTGTAAGGAACAGCGAGATCGTATCAGCGTTATAGCTAA
>RJJA01000856.1:1177-11396 GCA_003724045.1 Lepidurus arcticus
GCTGGTCAAGTAGCGATTGCTCCCTGATCCCCGAATCTGTATCTTAACCGTTGTGACCGTGAAACCCCCAGTGACCCTCTCTATGTCTGTGCTCTCTCTCTCTGTCCCCTTCCCACTGTACCAATCCCAGTTGATAGTAGAACTTAAATACAAGTTAAATCGCACTATCACAATAATAATAGTAATAAAAGAATACGTAAGTGCCAACGTACGTCAAAGTTGTGCCAACGTCAAAAACGGAGGGCAATGGGGTAACATCGATCAGTTGCTCCTGCGTAGGATGGGCAGCCGCAGGAGGTTCCTGGGCGACTAGCGTTTCTACGCGCGGAGGCTGGGACTCCGGCGTAGTGGGTTTGCTAACTGTCGCTGGGGCAGTAGAGGCACGGGTTACCCTGTTAAGAGGGAAAGGTGCGAATGTTAAGGTCTACGTATTGCCAAAAAACAAACTTTAATTGGGTGGTTCAACTTACTTCCTAGCGACAGCTACATTCGTCGCAGGGACGACACTTTGCCGGCGCATCAGGTTCCATGGACCCCGCCATGGAGAGCTTTTTGGGGCTGGCAGCCGGAGCTCTAGGGGTAAAAACTACCAGGGGAATAGCAGTGGCGGTCGGGCTGGACTCTTTACTGGCAACGACGGATCTGGAGCACCGGAGCCAGGTGACGCCGCCGCCGAAAGCGTTCCAGGTCTTCGGGAAGTATACGCAGCTCCCGACTAGCAAATGCACACATGTATCAAGCGTTTGGATACGGCATAGGCGAACAATTTTGAGTGGAATAAATTAACCTTCGAGGGATTACTAACCGAGGCCGGGCGGTGGAACGTGCAGGTGCATTTAATGGGGTTGCCAAACAAGTCCTTATCATTTCCGTGACGCATTGGACACTCGTCCATTGCCGCAAAGCGACGACCCCACGGAGAAGTCTTTGACGGGCGCTGTCCTTTCGCAAATTGAAAATTCCCAGCAAGGTACTGGCGCAAACGATCCCCCCATACCTTGTCGGGTAAGGCTTCTTTAGGCATGATGCCACAATAAAGCCTGCCAGATTAAAAAAAATGAGTTCATCCAAGTGAATCTCACAACGCAATCCATTATTCAATGTGATTTTTTTTTACCTTAAACGTCAACAAAACTTGTTAAAGATCAAACTACGGCACACAAACGAACCACTTGAACGAACGAATGAACAAAACGAAAACGTTCATTTATACGCTCGATCACAAAAAATGACTTCGCGCCGTGGCTTGCGGGCTCCGCTGAACGCCATGTAGGAAGCGTTACCCGCATAGTTGGAACCGCCGCTTTCGGTCCTATTGCCAGGGGATGGGCTCTCGACTGCGAAGCCGACCCGAAACTTGCCCAAAGGCTCTCTGGTGCGGGTCTCGGCCCGGCAGGACGGCGATCGCGCTATGGCGCGCGATTTTTTGTATCACAGTAGCAGAAGAGGGTGTTTGACTGCTTTGGCATACCAACTTTTTTAACGCGCTTTGTGTTATATATGTTAAAACAGGCATAGGGGCCGTCCAAAAATGGCGCCACCCAGGGAGAGGGTGGGTGGTTTCAGTAAAAGATGACGCGAGATGACGAGAGGGTGGGAGGAAGTTGGCAAGAAAGTGACGCCATCCTGTAACTCTAAACTTAACTGGTGATTCTGTCCAAACCATTTTTACGTAAGTGCCAAAGCGTGAATGTTATTCTTGTGTTTTCACAATTTTGTGAAAGCTTTCTTGCTATTTCTAGCTCCTAAGTAGACAGAGTTTGTAGCGTTTACGTAACTCTTGAAGGATTGTCAATATGTCGGTTAAAAAAAGGCCATATTTTTCCCTTTTTTGTGAGAGGGGTTTAGAGGGTGGGGTGACGGTGAAGGTGACGGTAGGTGACTGAGAGGGGGGTAAAAAATTCGCGATTTTTGGTGGCGCCATTTATGGACGATCCCATACATCATACATGTTCTCCCATTTTCGTCCTGTTAAAACGCGAAGCGGCTATTTTGAGTGCAACGCCCATCTAAGCTGTTTCGATCCGTTTCGCGTTTTACCATTTCGTGTTTTGCATTTCGTAGTTCGCTGTTTATCCATACCCTGTTTCTATTGGTAATGTTTGAATTCTGATCGATATGAGGTATATTTGTTTTCCTTATCGAAACAGCGAAGAAGTCACCCTGAGGGGAGGAAGTGCGTATCTTTTCGTGGAAATTTGTGTGATTTGTTTTGAATTAATTATCGTGTAAACTATGAGCTTGCAGTATTGAAGACGTGTTAGTCAAGTAAGTTTCCTTGCACTTCCTAACCAAATATTACAGAAAAACTCAGGCACTGTCGAGTTTATCTGCCAGACGGGATCAACAAACAAATGAGGGGAAAATCTTCAATCTTGTAAATACGCAGCCTCTTGAACCCTCTTCTGGTGAAATTTTTTCGTGTTTAGTGTTATATAATGAAGGGAATCTATTTATATGCATTGGATATTTCTTAAGCAGGGGCACATTGGTGGTCCAGGAAGAAGAAAGAGGAAAAGCGATGGAAAGTTCCAAGCCTGGGCCATCATCACAAGTAAACACTTCTTCACTGTCTCCGACCGAAAACGTGACTTCAGGAGCTGCGAGAGAATCTGTTCTGGCTCGCAGTGGTCCTAGCAAAAGTCCTCCTCTGTCCTTGTCCCCATCACGGTTATCCCCTAATCTGCATGTCATATTGGAAACGGCCTACCAATCGCCGGAAGATATGGCAGGATCCAGGGACTATTCAATCGGTAAGATTGCCAAATAAGCTACGTGAGCCAATTAGTAAACTTAGTTCTACCCTTTCTAGAAGCTGATTGCGATTCCCAGCTGTTTGCAAGAAGTGATGAAGAACTAGATATGGGTGCCATGGATGAAAGTTTTATGCCCATGTCTCCGTTGCGCCCTTTGACCTTATCACTACCGAGTCACATGGAACAAGCGCATTCCCCAGCCCTCCCACCTCTCATGACTTCAAGTATAAGCGTCGGCTTCCAGTTACACCACCCTGCTTTACCCGTGGTAGAACCCACCCATCCCGTCTATGAGCCAAGCCTTTCCAGTGCTGAGCGACAGATCACCATTGCCCGCAACCCTTACTTCGACCCAGACATGTCTCCAGAGTACGAAGACATTTCCAGGTCTCGAATTCCGTTATATTTCTTATTAATATTAACCTTTATCCTTACCTTGGCTAGGCCCTGTCCATACGAGAATGGCAACGTTGTCAGGGGCTGCCCTTACGAAAACGTGGACAGGAATGCTCCCTGGGTCGTTTCGTGGGAAGAAGAGACACCTTCGCCTCCCAGTCACATGGAGTCCAATTTGAATGTGCCAATTGCCCCTCGTGCAGCCAATGGAAGGGAGGTAGCTGATCCCAAACGAAAACGGATGAGCAGCATGGGTGATTCTGAAGCCGTAGTCAAATCCCGTAAGCCTACACAATCCACTCCCTCCACTTCCGACGCGCAAGCAGGTATAAACACTTAAAACTCAGATGTTTTATCTCAAAAAACAACTCCAGAAATACTTATTTTTATTCAGGCCCGTCCGGTATGCAACGGCATCGTAGTAATGACGGACCTCTTGCAGACGACCTACAGCTAGATTGTCTCTCGGATTCGGACGAATCGGTTACGGACGAAACCGAAGTTCGCGTCCTCAGCGTTCGCAGCGTCCCTCGTCAAGTGGATTATGTCGACCTGACCCATTCAGATGACGAAGGTGGCGACGCCGAAGTCAGTATCCAAGCGGAGATCAAAGTCGAAGTTCCGATGAGTTCGACAACAGCTTCCAGCGTCATCCAAGAGACCTCCAAGGAAACCGTGATCGTCCGACCGGCTCGTGCTCGTCCCGAGCCGTGCTCCGAACGGGAAAACCAAAATGGACACGCTCAGCCTTCCCCTCATTCACCCATCCCTTCAGAAGCCACACCAACGGAGGCTAACCCACCCAACGTTTCACGCGAACCACGTCCCATCCCTCTCTCGGCGTCTGAACCCAGTTTAGACCCAGTTCACGCCGACCATTCGTACTACCATCCCGATCATGTCTTTGCCCCCGAAGATCCACCCTCCGTAGCCGCCGCAGCCGCTCAGGATCACTCGTACTCCGTCACGGACCCCCGGACGGACGTCTACCACCACCATCGCCATCATCACCATCATCACCACCCCCCTTCCTCCCCGGCCTCCACCCACAACCCTTATCGTTGTCCCTATTTCCACTATATGTCTTCCCCGAGCAATTACCTGCCCCGTTTTCACCCCGTCAGCATGCATTCCTACGCCCAGCCCCAACCTCAGGCCCCGCCTCCCATACCTGCTCGGAATTGCGAACACCATAATTACTGCATCCCTTTCGCTAACGCCGTGAGCAGCACGCCGACGTCCAATCCCAACCCCTCTGCCAACATTTACGCGACCGTGGGAGGCCATTCAATGGGAAGTCACAGCACGGATTCGCGTGGGTTCCGCTGCTCAATCACCGAAGCCGCCAATGCCAGCGCTGCTCGCGCACGGCACCAGTCTCACGCCTTTTCGCGCATGAATCCTATGCATCAGCGTTTGTGGTACGCCCAGCAACGCATGCAAGAAGCCCAAAGACGGTTCGTAGATGTGGTAGGTCCACCGCCGCCGTCCCCACAACCGTTAGCGCGACCCGCACAGATGCCCAACGATCTAGAAACCGTTCCGCCCACCCCGCCTCCTGTTCCACCCCACGCCTCCATTCAGTCACCCCAAATATCCTATCGCCATCACTATTTGCATACACATCCACCTGCACATGTGCATGCCCGCGCCCCACCGAGCCAGCCCTTCCCAAACCCGCCTCCGGGCATGGGAGTGGGACACACCCATTCCCAGTACCCGCATTCCTATGGACATCCTCTCCAAGCGCCGCCCCGTCCGCCCATGCGTCCACATCCAGTTTATTCCTGGATAGAACATCCACCTTCTATGGTAATTATAGTTCATCCTTTATTTCTTGGGGAAAAGCTTTTGTTCAAGCCCTCAGGGGTTTTTTTTCTTACCGATCGATTTTTCTGGGGGGAGGAGGTAGTTTGGTGTAGGCATATGATTATTGCTATTTCGATTTGGCTTTTCTGTTTTAGCTTAATTTATGTAAAAATAATAAATAGAGTAAAAATGTTAAGGCCACGGTGGACTTTATGTAGTTGATATTGTCATTGATGTCATACCCCTATATCACGAGAACTATACAACTTGAAACAAATTTAAAAGAAATTTAACGATATAATTGAAAATTATTTTTTCTGAATTGTCTTCAAACACTACGTTAAAGATTTATATATATGATTTATTTAACTTATTCAAGTTATGAAAATTGATCCAGGATATTAATTTGATAATATAATTTAAAAAATATTTTTTTAAATATACTAATAAAAATATCTTAAAATGATGCGTCAAAGGTTTAAAATAAATTTTAAGATAATATAAAAGGTTTAAATAAAATAAAATAATAAATAAAATAAAAGGTTTAAAATAAAAGATTTAAAATAAATCGTATAACTAAATCTTTTGACGAAGCGTTTTAAGATATTTCTAAAACGTGAATTTTTAATTTCCGTTTCAAATTATTTGAGAGTTGCATTCTTCTCTTGATGATATAATTTTTAAAATATTTTTTTTAAATGTGCTAAACGACGTGTCAAAGATTTAGATACATGATTTATTTAAACTTATTCAAGTTGTGAAATTTCAAAATAAATCATATGTAAATCTTTTGACGCATTGTTTTACAATATTTTTTTATTAAATTATTTTTAAATAACATTTTTTCAATTATATCGTTAAATTTCTTTAAATTTCTGTTTCAAGTTTTGTTTCAGAGTTGCGTAACTCGTGGTAAAGGGTGTCACATCAGAGCCATCTTCCGACAAATGTCATTATATCTTTTTTGTCAAAAGATGGCACTGATAAAAAATAAAAAAATTCAAATAAAATTTTAGAATTTAAGCTTTAGTTGTGTAAAAACTTAGATAATTTGATGAAATTTAGGTTATTCCATCAATAATAGTCATTTAGTCAGTTTAGTCATAAAGATAGGCCATTTTAAATATAATAGTATTTATGTGTTGAAACATTAATGCTGTTCTGTGCTTGTAGGGAGGCGGATACTCAGGGCACGTGGAATATGAACGGAATAGAGGCTTAGGAGTGCCTTCTCCTACTCCTCCGCCGCCTACAATGGCTATGCCTTTGCCAATGCCCAGCGTCCAAGCTGAGATTGTCGTCCAGAGCACGCCACCCATGTTAGTTCTCACTAGAAGAAGAAGAATCTCAAAATTAATTGATTGTCTGTTAACTATGAGACTTTTTGTCGAATTTTTTAGGGATTCTTCGGTGCACCATGGACATTCACACATGTACCATTATGGCCATGGACCTCATCGCGTGACGCATTTTAGCTTACCAGGCAGTTTGCATATTAGCATTGGACCTGGTCCTGCAATGGTGAAAAGAGCTTGGAAACCAAAATTTTATTGATAGTGTAAATTTTTAGCCAAATGGAAGTCCACGGCCTATGGACCGTGTTCCCGATATGATGCCAGGCTTTCCTCCAGAATACCTGCCCTATAGTACGGAACCGACGCCGCCTTTGATGCATTTACCACCGCCATTGGTACCCCTAACTCCTGGCCCTATGATGCTCCCACATTACCCAATGTTTCGCCAAATGTCCACTCGATTGGAAGACTATATGCGTCTCGTAGAGCAAAGACGTCTGGCACAGCTCTCGCGTGGCGCGTCTCAGGCCTGCATCGAACGCAATACTTTGCCTCACGTATACAAAAAGGTATTTCAATTCCCAATTTTTATTTTTAGTTGCCATTCTTTTTCATGTCAATTTCCTTTGCTAGATTCCTCGAAGCACTGACGAGATGGAAGATAACACTGAGAAGTGTACGATTTGCCTCTCGGAGTTTGAAGATGGGGAAGATGTTAGGTACGATATGAGCGAATATTGTGTTTGAAGATAATTGTATTCAATTTGACAGATTTTTGTAATTCCTAAATGTTCTCGTACTTTTTTTTAATTTGTCATTTAGGCGGTTGCCCTGTATGCATCTCTTCCATGTCGTTTGTGTGGATCAGTGGTTGTCGACCAACAAACGGTGTCCCATTTGTCGTGTGGATATTGAAGCTCACTTTGAACAGAAGGATATGCGCAGCATTGGCCCCACGTCATTAAGCATGGAAGCCGCGTTGGGACAACTGGGACCACTGGGAGTAGAAGCCAGCTTAGATGTGGGGGCACCGGCCAGTTAAATTAATAGAAGGTCTATTGAAACTTACTAAATAAGAAAAAAAGGAAAAAAATAAACAAGGAAAAAGTTTTTGTGGCTTGGGAACGGAACGAATAAATTAATTTCGGTTACGGGGCTAAAAACAAAAAAAAGGACACATTTTGAACAGCCAACGAGAAAATTTAGGTATTCAGCAAATTTGGAAAGGCTTTTGTGTACCCAAAATGGCTTATTTTAGGGACTGGCAAAGAAAACAAAATCATTTTGCTAGCAAAGAATTGTATGTACATGGTAATTCATTCTCTCGCTGTTTGAGTTTTTTATTATCCCCTCTTGGTTGTTCTCCTTTAACAGCATTCCTCATGCTATGGAATTAACGTACGTTGTTGGGTGTGTTACACAAAACCACAATAAACCCGAGTTCTTTCAAAACCCTCTGCTAAGCAATATACTTACAATCTTAATTTTGAACTTTTCACGCCGAATCGTCATCAGTGTACATTCCATCATCATCCATATGCGTCACACTATCACTTTCATACTCCAGCAACTCCTGGTCTAACAAGTGAGACGAACCTTGCACAAATTCGGCGAATCTAAAACCCCCCCCCAAAAAAATTAATGAGTAAAAGTCATTAAAAGACTTAAAAAGAATTTTCTTTCTTTTAGTGTTCTTTCAATTCGCCTGGACGCTTGGTAAACGTTGCGTACCTCACTGGTTTGCTGGCTCGCTCGTGATAGCGTCCAATACTAGGGCCTTTTTGAGAATTAGTAGAGTCAGGAACGTACCGTAGCGGATCCTTGAGTCGCTTCATTGTCTTCCAGGCATTGCACTGTGGACTTTGGCAAAAATTTCTCAAATCGTCCAAAGCTTTTTTGGTTTCTTTCGTGCTTTGTTCCAAATACTCTTCCTCTGATAGGTATTTAATTGCGGGAGGGAATCGTCGCAACCTTTTTTGAGCAATAATAGAATCGTTATATTCACTTAGAAGTGTTATCTTTAAAACTTAAGGGATCTACCATGCTGATCGCGCTTTAGCGGTCCAAGAAACTGGAACGTTATAGACACTGAGTAAAACTAGCAAAATAGCCACCATGGCTTCGTGATAGGCACTGCTGGAAAACATAAGAAAGAAACCGAGCACCTATAAGAACAAAACGCCTTTATATATTACGACTCTTTCTTCTTTAATAATTAGATTTACTTGTAAACCCCACTGGAGCAAAGAAATTGTACGAGGATCCGAAACTGGTCCAAAGCGATAAAAAACTACAAAGCTAACAAGACCACACACGGCTATATAAGCGACGACGTATGGCTGATATTTTAGCAGAATAGTATGCAAATTCTCCCAAACAGTTTGCGCTAAGTAGACCGTTAGTGACCAGCCTCCAATTAACACAACATAGGAGCCGGTTTTCTAGAAATGCAGACGTTATACATTTAAATGCTGGAACCAAGTTCTCGGGTGATATATATACCTTTGGTATTAAGCGGCTGAAAAGGTACACAGCGATTAAAACAGAGGCTAGGATGCCGATTGCTACAGCTGAGGAGTAATGAAATGCTACATTGCGGCACAGCTGGGGAGCTAGGAGAAATAAGGCCAAACCGACTGCGAACATGAGGACTTTGCGAAAATCCAATCCTGAGGATATAGAGCAGGTTATAAATTCCTCTTGATCTGAAAACTATGGAGAAAGATTTTACTCCTGACGTCCAGCTTGACATCGTATTCATGTCGGGTATAAACTCCTATGCAAGTCTTGTTGAAAGGCGATAATGCGACTTCGCGGACCTTCCAGGGCCAAATATTAAACCACGCAGATTGATGTTCTTTGAACTGCTGTTCCACATCGGTGGCGTTGAGGCCTTTGTATAGCTCAAATTCATCTTTATCAATGCGAATGACAAACTAGGAAAAAGCAAACTAATTATGTAAGGTTTTCAGACGGATAAGAAGTTTTACGGTAGTGGATTTCCATAGACTGAGAATTAAGGGAAATTCTCCATTCCAGCAATAAACGGAAAGACTGGGTGTCTCTTTAGTTGGTACATGAATACCTTTGCCGGCATATAAAGATGTTGATAAACTAGTAGTAGTAGGGACTATATGTACATGTGAAAAAATAAATAAGTTGTCTAAAATTAGCCTTTTGCGCTGGTATGTGGTAACATACAGTCCATTATAATTCACCAAATTATCGCCTTTATAAGGCGTACACTTTAAATTAAAGACTACAGTAAGCTACCTTTTTGTTCTTCATAGTGATTCAAGGCATTTGTTCTTAAGGATAAAAAGTGTAGGCTGATTAAAAAGATGAATATTTTCATATTGCCGCTTTTCTGTTCCATGTGGCCAAAACACTACTTGAAATTCGTTGCCGAAGAGCTACATAGGTGGTGCAGAATAATTCTTTCCTTATGGCTCCCGTATACCTTAGCTTATTGATACTAAACTCTCACTTGATGGCGTTGGCGTCGGATGTTTCTTTTGGAAAGCCTTGCATAAGACGGTGAAAACGGGTCGCATAGCGCAACAGCGCAACTTGCACATCCACGCACGCACGATTAGAAAGTACGGTAGTAAAGCTACAAACAACGGTAACAAAGCTACAGAGTACGGCTACATAGATAAAACAAAAGTTACAACGGTTATTGAAGTGCTACAAAGCTACAATATATGTAATTGTTACGTTATTCAGTTAAAAATGAAGTTACACATGTTACAAAGAGATACAATTGTAACCGACTTTGCAGGGTGTACGAAGTTACAGTCAAGTTTCGAACCCCTTACCTTAAGGCTCCCGTATACCTTAGCTTATTGATACTAAACTCTGACTTGATGGCGTTGGCGTCGGAGGTTTTTTTTGGAAAGCCTTGCATAAGACAGTGAAAACGGGTCGCATAGCACAACAGCGCAACTTTTGAACGGCGATTTG
>RJJA01000857.1:0-11349 GCA_003724045.1 Lepidurus arcticus
CTCTCTTGTATGTATTTACTGATTATTATGTTACTGTGTTTTGGGTTATTTTTTTCATTTATTTTCCCATATTCTTTGAGTCTCATTGTTGAATGACTTTGGTAACTGAGAACGAAGGGAATAAGATTCATTTGGGATAATAGTTTATATTATGTTAGTCAAAAACGTTCTTTTAACTTTGTGTCCGGTGATTCCTTTTTGTTCTTTTACGTGCTTCATTTGCTGAAAACTATTGAAATAATTATCTTTACAACAAAAATTTGTATTTTACAGCAAGTTTCTAGTAATACTTTTACAATATTTTTTTATATTTTTACCACAAATTGCACTATATGAAATACTATGTTTCACTGTAAATTTACGGATATCATAGTACGTTAAAATACAGCAAAAACTTGTAACTTATGTTATGATAACATATCAGTAAATGTTTTACTGTAAATTCATGGTGAATTTTGCGCTACTACGAATTTGTCGTAAATTAACCAAGAAAATTAAAAAAATTTACGAAAATTTGGTCTTAAAGCGTTATATATATATAACGCTTTAAGACCACGGTGTACTTCAAGTAGTTGATAACTTTGCAGAAGAGGGCGCTGATGTCGTACCATTCTCAATGTAATAGGGTGTATGCCAAATTAAGGTTCGTATTTTCGCGCCACCAGCGGAACTTTCTAAGCTAGGCTCCGCTGGTGGCGCGTTATAAGCGGTTAAAGTTCGAACCTTAATTTGGTATACGCCCTGTTGTACAAACTTTTAACACAAATTAAAAGAGACAGAAAGACGTAATGAAAACGCTTTTTAAAAACATTTATAATAACACCTACTCAGCTAAGTTTCTACAATTTTGATATATGATTTATTTAAAATTTTCACAACATAAAAGTCATACAAAATTTTACACAAAAAGATATTAAAAAAGATTAACTTATTTAAAAAAAGACTTATACATCCCCACCTAACTGTCAAAATACAATTCCATTACATTGCACAGAGAATTAGAACTTTCGAATCAAAATTTGCCATGCTGTAGCGCACGTAATAGTTTCCATTACAACCTGTCTGTAAAGCGAAACAGTCCAAGTGACCACTCTAGGATCTAGGATATTTGCCGTCAGTTAATTACCAAAAAGAAGGAAAAAGAAAGGATGAACACTTACGAGGAACGCAAAGAGGAAACCAAACCAGAATTGTCTGTGTCATCGAAGATGAAACCATAGCTGCGTTCATTTTGCAACTTAGACTTAAGCCTGCTTTACACTGCCCCTGTCAGCCTGGCATGTCAGACATTTCGGCGTTATGTCATGGCGGTCATGACACTCGATTGATTTACATTGGAATGTCAGAATGAACAATGTCATGTCGGAATGGGTGTGGCTTTGCGAAAACTGTTTACGACTTTCAGCTCTGGAAGCTTTTAAAATATTACACAGAAACACTGCAACACAGAAAGCTTTGGAGAAAACGAACGAAAAACGTTCGAAAGAATGTTTTGAGTAACTATAATAAGGGTTATATAAAATATATAATGGATATGTAACAAAATATATCTTTGATAGTATAATATATAGTGTATATAAAACTATGTATAATTGCCTATAAAAATAATATCTAGTTAAATAGTTCATAATAATCTTCATAAGTAGTTCAAATCAAATCAAAATCAATGTTTACAAACACACGTGGCCCTACCCACCACTCTTGTGATGGGTGGAAGCAGGCCTGTCAGCCAGAAAAGTTGAGCGCTGCTGGACTCTTGACATTGTAGTTTTCTGACAGGAGTTCAAGCCATGTCAACGGTACTGCGCATGCGGCTTGCCCGCCAGACAGACAGCTGACAGTTGACAGGGCAGTGTAAAGCAGGCTAAACTCCACTTAGCTAAATAAACACATAAAGATATCTATAATGGAACATACAGTCAAACAGCCTACAGCTTGAGAAAAAATTCCACAAACGTTTTGACGTTGAACACGATAAACTGTACAGGAAAACTATATGACTCAATATCCGGGTATATTTCGGTTTTCCTCAAACTATTTGATAACTGCCAGTTGTAGTTTCCCTCGGACAGTTTGCGATAACTTTTAGTGGTTCAGCGCGAATCCGGGTACAAGACTTAACGTGTTGACATGCGTGGTGCTGTGCATCTTTTTAATGTGTGGGTGGTAAAGTTTTTCTAATATGGATCTGCTCGTTTGGTAAATTTACACGTTTTTCTGCTCTCTTAATAAAAGATCTCTCTTCTGGAATGTGCGTGTCCTTGTTTCAGGTGTATACAATATTTATAAATAAAACACTGATTATATTTTCACATTTCAGGACATTTGCACGTTGTTGCCAGTTCCCCAAAATCAGCTACCCAGAAGACGAAATTATTTTCCAGACCGACCAAACAATTAAACTTCGTTGTGAAGGCAAACAGGCCATTACATGGAATTACACACTGCCGATAAAAGTAAGAGTGTAAATCTGACAAAACTCTTTATATAGAAGAAAAACCTTGTATAGATGCCCTACAATACGGATCTTACTGACTTAAACATATTTGAGCGTTTTAATGTTAACAAAATGATAGTTGAATATGGCGAATACCCTTATATTGCTGACTTGGAAGTTGTCGATGCGAATTACAATGATACAGGGTACTATTACTGCCTACACAAAGGCACTAAGGACCAGGAGGATTCCCGCAGCGTAGCGAAGATCTACGTCTATGTTAACTGTAAGGGAGTCTTTTGAAAATAACACTTAAGAAAGGGTTTCGTTTTCTTAAGAAAGAGATACTTAAGAAAGGGTTTCGTTTTTGACATAGCAAGCACTGCTTTGCTGATGTACGAGACTAAATCGTATTTATATATCACGGGCTATCAATCAGAGGCACTTGTGTTACCGTGCAAACCGACCAGTCCAAATGTCGAAGTTTCATTATTCCGAGGTGACGTTCAGGTAATTATGGGTCTTCAGCAGAATTTCTTATTTTGTATCCGTTAAAATGTCGCTGTTATACGTTCTTTTCTTTTTCCTGAATTAATCGGTCGTTATATTTGTTTGTATTTTTTGGGTGTTCTCCTAATCGCCTCGGGTCCTTGTTGTTGTCCACGCTGGTTCGGCGGGTTGTTTTGGCGCAATTGTTACATTTGCCACTTCCATGGGTCCATCCTCCGATTAACTCTACCCAGACGAACCCGGGCGAAAAAGAGTGGAAATTCGATAAACATATAGGGTTTTATTTTGACTAATCTTTCCAGGTTGAAATGGCCTTGTTTGAATGCAGAGGTAGAGCGCCCTTCACCGAAGTGGTCCACGAATTGAACATAATTGTGGGAGTCCATTGTTAGTAATTTAATTATTTTACTTATTTATTGGGCTTCACATTCCGGAGACTTACAGTTTGACATCATGGCTTACTATAGCGCTTGAAGCTTTGGCTTGAAACGTAACCTTCCCTTCTCGTTTTCTTGTATCTGTGGGTGCGTTTTATTGTGAACGGAACTGAGTAACTGCGTTGACCAGTTAGCTCCACTGGCATTTTCGCGTGGATGGGGTTCAGCTGGACGGGCGTTTCAGCGTGAAGAGCTCAACGGGATGGCTGGGCGCGTAGTTCGAAAATCGCCTTCCGTTCAACTGCGTTCCTAGTGCATAGTTGAACTCGGGAGATCCCTAAGCACGCCCCTAAGCTTAACGGGCGTTTTATTGTCAACGCTCGTTCAACTCAGCCATTTGAACGGCGACCTGCAGAACGTCCATTTTATTGTCAACGAGAGCAGTTCAACGGAAGAACTGGTGAACGGATCAGTTCACAATAAAACGCACCCTATGAAACACTAATCAGTCTTTGTTCATTATTGAACCGCATGCTTGGTCTAAACAATGAATCTCTAAATGCATTTGCCAAAATTCAGGTAGAGTGCTTGGTATAGGCGGTTAGCATGGGGAATTTTGGAACACTTTTTAGAGAAAACCAGTGCATTTCATGAAAAATTCTTTTAGCAGGCTCTTGAGTTTGCTCACAGGTAGCGCACAACCAAAGCACGGTTTTTTAAAAAGAGTAGTTAATTAGCAATAGGCAAATGTAGTTTGCAACTATGAGAAATACGTTACCTAAAAATCTGTTCTTTGGTTGTGCACTAGCTGCTAACAAAAGAAATTTTTTGCATTCGATTGTTTTAGTATCTGTCAAGCCGTTTTCGAGAAATCTTGTTCCGAAAGTTTGACGACTTGATTTGGTACATTGTACTGCTACAGCAATCTGTGGTAACAAATCGTACTTTTCAGAATCAAAACAAACGTAGAAACTTTGCCGGCAATTAGCTGTCTATTTATTTTCTTATTTTCTTACGCAAGTCTTTCGCAAAAGAAGAAAAACTATCAGTGCCATCTGTGAATCTTTCCTATCAATAAGCTAAGGTATACGGGGACCTTAACCCACTTTACAACCCCAGAGTGGGCTTTACGGTGTTGTGCCCAAATCTATTTCTGAGAGACTTTGAATGCAAAAGGCTCGCGAAGAGATATTACACGCCAATTTACGTTTTTCCTCCAAATCTACTTTAAGTGCTATTATTTCTATACGCTCTTACCAAGTGTGGCTTTTCTTATCTTTATTTTCTTTATTAATTTGTTTATTCCTTTAAATGCTGAATGAAAACCTACCGGTACATCGGGTCTGGTAACAGAATGCACACAGCGCTTAAACTAACTCTAAATGCTTAACGCCACTGGCTATATGCTGCAATGACTGCGATTTCTTAAGAAGGAAAATTGGTATATATTTGTAGTTGAACGTCCATATGGTTATATTCCCCAACCAATTATTCATGATGCAAAGGATGGATTTTTTTTTTGTCGGTGAGAACATTACCTTGAACTGTTCCGTAGTCCTCGCTGATACTGAGCCAATCATGTTGCAATGGATTCCAGCATCGAACCATGCCGTAATCGTAAGTTCCCCTGCCTCATACTAGTACAAATGAAATCAGAACAATGAAAGGTAATATTTTCCTGTGTAGGAAAATCGTTGGAAAGAATCAAACTCATTGGAAAGTTTTAGTTTCTTGCATGACCTCAGTAAAAGGGTCACTAGTCTCGCCATTCGAAACGCTAGCCAAGAAGATGAAGGCCAATATATTTGTAAAGCTTTTCACGAAAAGAACGAGAAAGAAGCCAGTAAATACGCTAAAATCCAAGGTAATTAAAATCAATTATTCAATTTGGAAGATATCATTAACAATAAGTCCTATAGTTCTACTGTTGCATATTCTGTTACAGATCGTCCTAAAGTAACATTCTTCTCTGATGTCGGGGATTTCATACTGGATGGCAAGCAGTTTTCTCTTACTTGTACTGTGAATGCTTATCCAAAAGGCGAGATCGAGTTCTATTTCCGACCTTGCTCGCTACAGTGGAATTGCAGCAAACCTTTCGAAAAGGTAAACATTCATTAGCGGTGAGTTACCATAGTTATAATTGTATTGCTATAAATCGCAGATGATTCGCACAAGTCAAGGATCCATGGAAAAAGAGGAGACATTGACCCCCTAACAGTGCAGCGTCGGTGGCAGGATATTGCCAACAAGTCTGGGGAGTACCTGTGTAAGGCTTGCAATCCGGGATGTCACAGTGAAACTGTGAAATTAATTGTTTCTGGTAATATTTTGTTCTCTTCCCGATACTCTATTCAAACACTGTAAAATATTAGACATTGCTGAGGAGCTCGGACTGATTGGCCCAGGAAGTGATCCTTTGGAAACCACGTACGTTTCCTTGACTTGCTCGGTGTCGTTGTTCAAATACCAAAAAGCAGTGTCCTGGTTCCTTACTCCTGAAAATGGACTGGAAATTATGCTGAAGGAGGGAACTCGTTTTTCAGGTAGAAAATTTTTTACTTATCATCGTTCGTTGCTTTCCTTAACGTTCGTTCTCGGTGTCTTCTATTAGGATTTGTCTTTTTAAAAGATGCCGGGAGTGAAAGGTCATATAAAGAGAAACTAGAATTTCCGAGCATCACAAAAGCGGATAAAGGGTCGTAAAAATGTCAAGTAATGGATTACAACAACGTCAAGTTCAATTCAAGCTCTGTATCTTTCAAAGTTTTAGGTAAAAAAAATCGTAAAAATCAGAAGACAAATCCTAAGTAATCAATATGTTTGTTAACCTGTAGCTCTGCAAGCTCCCTTGATGACCAGCACAAGTGCTTTTAATGAGACAGGAGTCATCATTGCCAGCGTCTGCGCAGCGGCAGCTTTCGTCGGTCTAGTCGGTTTTGTGCTTTACAAGATCTGTCAAAAAGAGGTGTCCCAATTGAATTTGCTTGTAATGCTTTTGCTCATGCTTCTAACCATGTTAATATCTAGAAACGAGAAGCGCTTTTTAATGTTGAAAAGCTGGACACATTAATGTTTGGAGATATCAACAGCATTAATCCGGATTTGGGCATCAATGAACAAACTGAATTACTGCCTTATGATAAACTATGGGAGTTTCCTCGTAAACAGCTTAAGTTAGGTATGCGGAGAAAAGAATTCTTTGTTTGAGTGGGAAGCTTAATAGCGTTCTCGTAATGAACAGGCAAGCAATTGGGCTCGGGCGCGTTTGGACGTGTACTGAAGGTGAAATCAGCCGAGATGAAGCGATTAGCGAGGTAGCTGTGAAAATGGTGAAAACGCACTCCAATTACTCAGCTTTCAAGGCGCTGCTTTCCGAACTCAAAATCATGATTCATTTGGGTTCCCACTTGAATGTGGTAAATCTACTAGGAGCTTGTACCAATAACCTTGCCAGAGGTAGTTCTTTCAAAGATTCCAAGGTTTTAATCATTCATAATTATAACGGTTTCGTTTCGCAGGCGAGTTATTTGTCATAGTAGAGTACTGCAAGTTTGGCAACATCCAGAATTACTTAATTCGTCATCGTGACAAGTTCGTGAACCAAATCGATCCCCTTAGAAGAACGATTGATCCGAGTATTGGCGCCGAGCGCTTTGCAAAGCTGTCGAAAGCTGCACTGGAGTGTGTTAACTTTTTCTTATTTCATAGTGGTACTTTTACATCATATACAAAATATTGAATCTCATCGTCCAGTGCCGCTCGTTTGGCTAAAGAAGGCTATGCAATTCCGATTTTACCTGGACCGTTGAGTCCTCGGGGGCGTTCCACACTTTCACGGGTATCGTCGGATTGCCCACGCGAATCCGTGACTGGCGACTGCAGCAATATAACTGCAGGTCGGAAGGGCTTTTGCTTGTGGCTATAGAGCCAACTCTTGCCTGTAGAGCTGAACCACCAGTGTTTTAAGTTATTTTTTTATTCAGGATCCGGGACAAACTATCCAGAAGATAGCAGCGGTCAACCCGTGATTGGTAGGCAGGGATCACAATTCCAGGCTCCGTGGGGGTACGACTACAAAGGAGATTATAGCGATAACATGAACCCTCTTCGGACGCAAGATTTGCTGTGCTGGGGTTTCCAGATTGCGAGAGGCATGGAGTATTTGACAAGCAGGAAAGTAAATAGAACAACTGATTGAATTGAACTAACATGTTCATCATGAAAAATGCTTTGTATCCTTCTTTTGTAACCAGGTCTTGCACGGAGATTTGGCTGCACGTAATGTGTTGCTGGCTGAAAACAACATTGTCAAGATCTGCGACTTCGGATTGGCCCGGGAGGTTTGCAAGCGAGAGAATTACAAAAAGAAAGGCGGTGTAAGTCACAATCGCCTTTTCGGTAGAATTCATAAAACCAATTTACGTACTACATTCTTTCTGATATATGACCCTTTACCTGTGAAATGGATGGAAAAACGCAGCCCCATTCGAAACTTTTCAAACCCGAATTAGGGGCCTGGCTTTACTTTTCCCTCTCAAATGCCTAGCAATAACGTTCTGTACAGTACCGTACGTACAGTACCTGACAAACATAACCTGACACAAATGTATGCTGCAGAACAACCCATAGTTTTGATCTCAGACTATCAACATTGTCCCAGCCTATTCCAACATCAATTCCGCTGTTGACTGCCTTGTAAACAAAATAATCAGCAGTTGGTTGGTTTCAGTACTTGACACGGACGCTTCTGACTGTGGGCCCAATTTCTCTAGTCTTGTATGTTTCAGTGAATGTACTGTTGCTCTTTTTAACGTTTTTTCATGTTTATTGTCCAACTGCCGTTCTTAGATGCTTGTGGCCACGATTTATTTCCTAGCCTGAATTGTGGAGGAATCATCGAGAATTCATACATACGTATATTGATCAAAACTTATGTGCCTTTTTAGAAGAACGGAAAGTCAACCAAAGGTCCAAGTTTAAGTTCGTGGTTCCAGAAACCTCACACAACTTAAAACGAGATCAAACGAAACCAACGAGAATACATTTTCCATCGGATACAAATAAAAATAAACTTCAAGACAATTGAAATCAATCCAGAAGCTTGCAAACAAACAGATTCGGCTAGATCAAAACGAATATTTTTAGATCTTGTTAAGTTCTGGTGAAGAGGCAATCGAAGTTATAAACATCTCTACCTCTTAACAAAATCTTAAAAATTGGGGTAATTTTTCTTTTGAGAATTCCTAACGAAGTCTTTAAAAATAGTTTTTTTGGCGGTTAAAGTAGAATTGCTATTGCTGAAGTAGTGATTTCACATCTTTTAGAACAGTTTTGACGTATTTTTGTTTATTATATAGGTAAGATCGATTTTGGTGTAATTTGATGTAATTTTGGTGTGCATTATGTAATATAGTCAGGTCAGCTTGACTAATCACCTGATGTGTACCTTTACTTTGCCTTGTGACCCCATGTAATTAACCTATCTATCCTTGACCCTATTCCCCAATCATGCCTCCTGGATATGCTACAACTAGTATACAAGCCCACGTATAGACAATACAAGCAGTCAGTTACTAGACCCACTAAGAAGTGTGTGAGAACATTACACATTAGATGATTATAATTATGACAGAAGTGTTAGATTAAAAGTAAACTTTCAACCCGTTCTAAAAGTTAAGCTATTGCACTTGGTGAACTTCCTTTACATTCTGTGATAAACAGATCTGAACTACTGTCGGTAACAGATACAAATGCAATATTTGAGTCACGTAAAAACAGAAGTCCCATCAGGCGGAGACTTGCTTGGAGTCCATATACTGTACATGCAATGCAAGTCAGGCTTACAGGTTGCATTTACTATCATAAAATCGAAAATTCATGACAAGGAAGGTTCTCAGCGTCCATTAGCCCTTCCCCCAACCAGAGGTGCCGATCCCCCCCCCCAGGCCCAAGAGGAGTTCCCCCCCCCCAGCCCATACAAATTTCCCCCCCAAAAAAATTTCGAGGGGGGGGAATTCCATTCAATTCAAACATGGCCAAGAGGAGTTACTCCTCACGACCCCCCCCATCAGCACCACTGCCCCCAACACTTGCGCCAACGGTTATTTATCACTTCAAACTTAATAAAACTGCTAAAGCTTTATAGTTTCCTGCCTGATCGTCACTTTCTTAGTGGCAGCACAATTTCTCAACGTATATTCCTAAATTTTAAACATAAAATGAAAAGAAACAAGAAGAAGTTATTGATTGTTTAATACCTTAATCAAGAAACCTAGACAGCTATCTTCGTTTCATTTTAAACTATGATTTGTTTAAAATTTTCATAACTTGGAACACTTTGTAAAAAAAATGTACGGAAAAAGATATTAAAAAAATGCACGCATTTTAATAGACTTACATATCCCATGCATGAATGCCATAATACAATTTCATTATATTGCACAGGAATGAGAATTTTTCTAGTCCCAATTTGCCATGCTGTAGCGGCATAAAGGGTTCCAGTGGCCTTAAGGGATAATTAGATACACGCATGCACGCATGTGTGCGAAACTGGCCGAGCAGTTGAGCAAATACAGCAAGCTCTAGTAAGGTACACTACCTAAACAACTAACAAAATCGGCCTGTCCCGTGTTTACCGTCCCGTGCATCAAAGTAAACAATTGGGAACACAGAATTGACAGGCTCAGAGAAAATAACTATAAAAGGAGCACTACGAGATCCCAAAAATGGCATCAGGATAGCTTCAACGACAACTGAAGAATCTAATCATGAAGACTGTACTTGGCTTAGCACTTACAGTATGTTTGGTCGTGTCAGTTTTGGCTGATACCGACAAAGCGTGGAAGGAATTCAAGGTAAGAAATTGAAACCTAAAGTACCTAATGTTTTGATTGCAATCTACATTTCTTTGTTGTCCAATTGCAGGACAAGCATGGAAAGATTTACAAAAACAAGGAGCATGAAGCCAAGTCCCGCATGAACTTCGAGAAGAGCCATAAATTCATCGAGGAACACAACTCACGGCAGGCCGCTGGACTCGAGACGTACACGCTGGCTCACAACGAGCTGTCCGACTTGGATGAAGAAGAGTACAGACGTACCAGATGCGGCACCGCAACTACTCTGATCAAGCCCTTGATTGAATCCCGTGGCGTCGAGTCGGTTGGTTTGGACTCGATTGTCGATGACCGTCAGACTGGCACGGTAAAAACTGGCATAGCATATGTCCTGTATATATCTGATCTTGAACCGCTTTGTTTCATACCTTCAGGTTGACCACAGCACGGACCCTTGCATGACTCCCGTGAAAAATCAGGGACAATGCGGTTAATGCGTGCTATGCCTTTTCAGCTATAGCTGCTCTTGAGTATACCAGCAACATTTTATAGCAAAACATATATTTCAATAATTGGCCCGTTTCTTGACAAACAGATTTTACAATTGCAAGAACACAGGCATCAGAAGAACCTTCAGTGAGCAGCAATTAATTGACTGCAGCACGGCTTACGGTAACCATCTGTGCAGTGGAGGCCATTACGTCACCAGCTATAATTACGTGATATATAATGCACACGGTATTGCTACCGACGCTGCTTATCCCTATATGGCACTGGTAACGGTTTAAAAAAGGCAAATTATTCTTAAGTCTTAGAAATGATAGTTAACTCACTATTCTTCGGTTTTACATGAAAGAACGGAACTTGCACTCTTATCACTGCCATGAAAGTTGGCAACATTACTTCCTACGTGTGGTCGAAACTTAACGGTACTGAGACGTTGTTGATGACAACGTTTACCCAAGCTCGCGGACCAGTGAATGTCGCGATTGACGCTGGCCAAAAGAGTTTCCAACTCTACAAGTACGGTTTCTTTTTCGTTACATATATAAGACAAATAAATCCATTTGCGAATGCAGGAGTGGAGTCTATACCGACAGTCTATGCACAACTGCTGTAAACCATGCCGTACTTGTTGTCGGTTACGGTACCTTGAACGGTATTAACTACTGGAAGATCAAGAACT
>RJJA01000086.1:0-141077 GCA_003724045.1 Lepidurus arcticus
GAAACAGGCGAGGTTGACGCACCCGGGTTGAAATCCATTTCAACCCGGGTTGAGCCGGCAGTGGAAACACAGCCTTAGAAGGTCTTCCTCGACCTCTAGGCTTCGCGTAAAGGCGCGGAGCCTAGGAGGGGTTGAAGCCTGACATGTTGGTCAAGTAGCGACTCCTGAGTCCCAGTGACCCTCTCTATGTCTGTACTCACGTGACTTTATCTCTCTCTCTGTCCCCTTCCGACTGTACCAATCCCAGTTGATAGTAGAACTTAAATACACAAGTTAAATCTCACTATCACATTTGTGACACCAGCTAAAAGAGATAGTGTTATTGTAAGCGTGTATATTTCAATATTGGTTACGTTACTTTTTTTTAAGGAATGTTAGAATGAGTTTTTTTTTATAACTATACAGGTTTATGTGTGGGAGTAGGGAACTATGATGACGATTTGAAGCTGTTGAAAAGTTGGATGGATAGGGATGTATGATAGTGGTTGCAGGATAATTTAGGGTGTTCCAATTGGCAGCTCAAACCGGGTTGAAGTGGGTTTTCAACCTATAGTCGAGTTCGCAATTGGAACGCACATGCGAAGTATCGGTTTCCTTTACATGACGACTTGAAAACATATGTCCTAGACAATCCGTTGTCTACTCAGCTTTCCGTAACAGACCAGATCTGTTGTGTATACATTACACCAACTTGGCAAATGTTTGCATTGAAATTTGAACGCGCGCAAATTGTATAATTGTTTTTGTCTTGAAGAATTCGAATTTGATCAGTTTATTTGTATCAGAAAAGTCGATTCGAAACTACAATCGAAAGTAGGTCAGAAAAGGGAAGCTCGACAGGGCCTCTCGCACAATGAAGTAAGAATAAAAATGAACGCTAAGCGTTACGACTTACGCAAAATGAAGCGGGACAACCTAAATTATACACTAAGTAAATACGATGCCATCGCAATACAACATTGTGCAAAATAATGCAAATCTACACTAACATAATTGTACAACATTATCCCTCTTATTACCTAAAGAAAACAGGAGGAAAAATAACTTTTCTAGTCCACCTGAGACTCGTGTAACAAACAGTCTTTGGTACTCATCAGTAATGCTAAGGTCGAATCACGAACAAGAAAAGTCCAAGCACGTCGTTAAAAAAAGCGAAATAGGTTTACAAAATAGAATTGGCACAACTCACTGACTGAAATTTAATCTCTTCAATTTGTTAAATTGTCCGCAGATCAATCAAGGCTGAAAAAAGTTCGAAATATCCTTAAAAAATGAGAGATCAAATATGCAAAAAAGGCCACTTTTTGACCTAAAGGAAAAAAGTGAAACGTGATGGGTTTTTACAATTTAAGTAGACTAGTTTCGTTAAGATCCGATCCGGTTTCGACTGGAAATATAATAAAATGGGAAATCAGAAGACAGTCATAAGTTGGGATTTGATTAACATGGTGTGTTCTACCCTTAATTTTCTGCGTAAATCAGAATTATAATTTACACATTCCATACTCTTTCACTTCTCTAGCACTTTTTAAACAGATATTACCGCTCCTTTTAGAGGACTGGAGCTCGCATTCGTAGGTTCAAGCAATCCACTTGATAAATGCAGTACTTCACAATATTCACGAACCAAATTTGCAATCTGAAATGCCTAGAACACAAATATAATGTAAAAGTTAGTGATTTAATTGAGTACAAGTAAACCAGGTAAAAAATAACTTCTAATTAAAGAAACGTACTTGTTGAGTGTTTAAAATAACTTTCGAAGGCTTTGGCTGAGTTTGCCCTTGGCCTTGTTCATCACTAGAGGTGACTACCATGAGACATGTTAAAGTCGGACTGATGGATCCGACGTTTTGGAAGGGATAATTGCAGAGCACATGACGCGAGCGATGCTCCAATAAATGCAATCCTGACTGATCCACAGCTAGCCAGAGAGACTTGGGCCAATTGGAAGTGAAACATTGCTAGAAAATCAAATAATAATAAAAACAATGATAACTCATTTGAAATAAAGCAAATAAACGATGTATTCCTTACGGCGACATCAAAAAAGGTAGCGCGATGCAAAGGCCATGATTGGATGATGTTTAGAAACGCTTGTTTGGCTTCTTGTGGTGTCATGCCAAAAAGACTCTGATGATGTAACGCTACCACTTCAGCAGCTAAGGTTGGAAGTAACCTTGGAGGTAAGCAATGCTGCAAAACCGCCTTATAATCCGTGCCCTCGGGGCAGTAGTCTCCGAGTTCAATTTGTGCACGTAGAGAGCAAATCATAATCTGCAATGCACAATCGGTTACACGTCAACTTGAGTGATATGCACGTAGTATGAATAAAATGCTTACAGCTTCCATGTCAGTAATCGGAAACCGATCAACGCGTATACTATGCAGCATCTGGAAGTACAAGAGTTCCTTTTCCACCGGGTCAGCCAAGTTTATATAGTCATCCAAAAACAAGTGCTTCTTGAAAAGGAAAGCATGGCCAGGGGCTTGAGTAGCGTTCAGTGGAGCTTCTACTGCTGCGCCAACAGTAACAGTAGGGGAAGCGCGATATCTTTCCCATTTAGCCATAACGTCCGACAGCTTTTCTTCCATGGTTAAACTGCGCTCCATGTTGCCCATAACTTCATACAAAGCGTAGCCTGTGCGAGTGAAAGGAAAATCCCCCAAACGGGACAGTAACGACTATGCTAATGTGTACAAAAGAGCAATATAGCTATACCCTTAGCTGTGCTTCTAAGACCAATTTTGGCTTTAAGACTCTCGATAACGTCAGCAGCCGAGGCGGCAGGCTCAAACTCGACCGAATGAAATCCGCCATCCATCAAAAACACGCGCGCATAAATTGGCCGTCTGTTGACGGTGCACAAGATTTCTTGACGCGAAGGAGGCCACTGCCTTCGTCTGGAGTTCATCGTCTTGTACACACACTAACATATATTTTATTAGTCAACAGTTCTAGAAAGGAAAAATAAGAGAATTTTTACTTTTTCTGCAAATCTGGCGAATTTGCCTTCTTCACTAACGCCGTCAGCTGAGCAATGCTTCAGATGAGCAATCAAATACTTTCGTACAGCACGGTCTTGCGGTAAAGCAACTGAACAGGATAAGGCTAAGAGTGACCAGTGCCGCAAGTTCACTCGCGAATTCACCTCCGGGTGATCCGTGGTTTGCTTGATTAACTCAAGAGTAAGTTCATTGAACAGAGATTCCTTTTTCATGCATCGTTCCATAATAGTTTGTGCTAGGCTTAACAAATCGTCTTCACACGGACTTCCCACTTCTAGTAAAAGTGAACATAGGGGTAGACATTGCACTTCATAACTCATATTTTTTTCTTCTTTTTTAAATCGCCTTTTACCAGTCGGAACCAGTCCACAGTAGGTTAAAATCAATTTAAAAGTCTCCAACGCCACTTTCTCTTCCACCTCAGGTAGCCTGACCAGGGACTGGGATAAAACATGACGTGTAAAAGCCCAAAAGGCATGTGGGAAACCTTTAGGACCGTCACTGGAGCTAGGCGATCCTTCTTGCGCTGCACGCAACTTGTCCACTTTCTGTTTGTTCCACCTACATGTATATGTTTATTTTTAATTCCTATAACAACGTACTATTGTTAAATGTCACGCGTTTACCTTCTTAAAGTGGATCGTAGGAAGCCTCCACTGTCATCCACCGGTCTTTTAAGGCCGCTGCTGTCCACCAGCAGCTTTCTACAATGAATGACGTTGTGATACCGACGCAATCGATCTTCGTTGGTGATTTGCTTTAGCTAGGGGGAAAAAAGAGACATAGATAGGAACAAAATTTATTGAATTTAGGACAAATTTCCATACTTTCTTCTGTGGTCGATCGACCTCGGAAAGCCAGACAGCCAAACTTGGGCAGTACGAGGCAATTAGTGCTCCAATTTCTTCTTTCTGGTCTGTTTCGAAAACTAAACAACGTTGGCCATCTGGCAAGGGGCGAATTAAGGTTAACGTCAGGAACTGGTCACTAGGGTCTAACACAATCGACTCTACATCCATGTAGCGGTACTCATAGAGGACAAATTTATCGTCGGATTTGATTAGTGAGATTCCCTCCCAATTGATCCCAAGGATCAAACTATGCCCTAATAAGAACAATTCAATTAGTTTCCTTTTGAATGAAAGTAAATCTATTTTATAGCCATTTTTAATGTTATCTTATATTGTGCTACTTTATTGCTTAGTAAAATCACTTACCATAAGACCAATATCCTTTGTAAATGACGCGATACAGAGATGTCCCGTACAAAGGGAAATGCATCACGCAAGACAAGTACCAAACCTTAGCCACCATTTCGGATTTTCCGGTCCCATATTGGCGATGGGCTTGCAACAAATGATGAGGCTATTAAAATAACACAATTAAATGTGAATACGTTGATAAATTAATGCTAAAATTGTTCAATAAAATTACCCATTCTTCTTTCCGTCTCGCAACAATAATCCGCGCGGGTAGGAATGTCTCTACGGTTTTATAAGCTTCTTCTTTCCCGGTTTGCGTATCTCCGATTGCTACTTGCAGTTGCAAGCCTGCTAACTGCAACGCTACTTTGTCATTGATGGGATATTCGTCGCAGCGAACGGTGGCATACACAGCTTGGGCGTAGAGCAAGCTAATTTCCGCAGGATCCTGAGGCATCTCGCGAGAGCTTTTGTACAAGCGTTTCCTAAAAACTAATCGCTTCTCAGCAGGTAACGGAGGAGAGCCTTTGGAAGGACTTCCATTCTGCTTGACGGTCTCACTATGGAAAATAGAACCCATTCTTGAAATCTTCGTTAAATAGAACAAAATTTAGGCAAAAATTGTTACGTTTCCCAAGCTGCGAGGATGTCATAGATGAATTCGTGGGCCTTGACATGCTTCCACCGGTCTGGTTGTACTTCTTTGCTGTCTGCTTGATATAATGCCCAGCCTTCAATCACGGGTAAGGACAAACGCTGCGCTAAACGATGCACCGCATCAGCTCCCGTGTCTAACGGACGCACATCCATAGCTTTTGTCCGACCGTCCAACAGAAAGAACCGTACCACAATCGAACCCAAGCTCTTAACCGCCTATTGAAACAATTCAATAATAAAATAATTCAATAATGTTTTCAAAAGAAAACAATCCAATAATGCACAAAATAAGGCTTACAGCAATTTCGAGCGAAGATGGCGGGTTCCGCCGATCAGAGACGCGCGGATTCCGCAAGATATCCAAGCACCATTCCGCGTACGCAATCACGCTTTCAGGGCTCTGTTGGTTGCTAGCCACTTTACGCAGAAAACTGTCGTAATACTAGTAAGAAGATAATAAACAAGCAAAAATTAAACATTCACACCACACAATAGCGTATACACTGGTGCCTCGCATAACTAACACAATCCGTTCCAGGACGGCGTTCATTATGCGAGTCGTTCGTTATGCGGGACGCCGTTTCCCATAAGCTACCATGGAACTAATTTTGATCCGTTCCCGAGGCCGGTCCAAAATCGCGAAAAATTCTAATTTTGCATTATGACACTACGGATGTCACTTCTTTTCTTAAACCTATTAAACCACCCCTGCGGGTTTTGAACTCTTCTTCCTTTTGTTCTAAAGCTTGTGAGATTGTTCCTGGAGTGGATCTTTTAAGCTCTTCATATAT
Organism: Lepidurus arcticus; assembly: GCA_003724045.1. NCBI lineage: Eukaryota > Metazoa > Arthropoda > Branchiopoda > Notostraca > Triopsidae > Lepidurus > Lepidurus arcticus. Next base: position 5,660 of record RJJA01000086.1, read on the forward strand.
GACCATAGCATCCTCACAAATTATTTCCTGCGTAGATCACCTTGCATTTGCCTTTCACTAATCTAAACAAACAGCAACCTCTCCATTTCATCATTAATCGATTTTCTGTGCACCTGGAACAAACTCTTGAGACTCCATTGGCCACCTGCCTTTGCTTTCATGATAGATTCTCTACGGGCTAAAACTGTTCCTATGGTTGACTTGACTATCACTCCAAATTCAGCTGCAAGATCCACTTCTTGCTTCATTTCAATAGTAAGTGCCTTTCTTCTGTTCCCACTAACGGTCTTCTTAGGTGCTATATTGATAACACCAAAAAAAAGCACAACACAACAGGCAGCGCGCTGGTGCGGTTGGTAATGCGGAATGTTCTTTATGCGAGGCACCACTGTACACGTGATTATTATTTTGAAGTTTCTCTACCTTATGGAGGCTTTTCCCTGGTGAGAAGGACACCGTGCAAACAGCCAAAAGGAGCCAGAGTCTCATGACCGAATCATGGTTAGGATTGCCAGTACACTGCCGCATGCATTGGACATAAACCTCGTCCCTCAACTCTTCCTTCTCCAAACCTTGCGCCACTGTTTGTTGAATAAATGCGGTTTCATCTTCCAGCTTTAAATCTCCTTTACTATACTTTTGCAAATCCTAAAAAACAGAACAGTAGAAATACAATAAAAATTATAGTCAATTTTTTCATTTTTTGGCTGTAATAACGTACCTTGAATATGGTGCAGGCCGTAGCCACGCTTTCCTGGTCATACAAGGCAATGTGGGAAGTTGGTATAGCATTTCCTTTGTAAAACGTAACCATTTCGTATTTTGCTAAATACGTGGCTTCGGCTTTCTTTTTACGTGTTATGGTAGCTACAAGTGTGCCTTCTGGGGAGCGTTCATGACGGTTAAAATACTTCTCGGCGAATTCAATCAGATCGTGATGAGTTTCTTCAGCTTTGGTGCGTTCTTCTTCTTCTTCCAGTTCCTGTAGCTTGCGAACCACGCGTTGTTTGCGCCTCGTTTCCCTGTCTCTTTCGTCTGGACTGTCCGTGTCTCTCAGCGGTGATACGGGATGGTTAAAAGCCCAAGAATGGGACGATTGAACGCCCTAAAAGGAACACAAAATAAATTAATGCGGAATGTGGTCAAAATAAAGTCAAAATACGTTGATATTTTATTCTATTAAATCCTGTTTGATTTTAGTGACTTACTGGTGTGTAAATTGCGTCCTTCTTTACTGCAGGCTTCGGATCTTCTTTAGGCAAAGGCTTAGGCTGAATGGATTCATATATAGGCTCATCTAATCCTAGATTGACCACAGCATGAACTCTGGCACTGACTGGGGTAGCAAATTCGACAGGCGGGGGCGGCGGTTTTTCAGTAGGCTCTGGCAAGGATGGATGTATACTAATCGTGCCTTTGCTGGAGGTTGGCGGCGAAGATTCTAATGGAGGAGGAGGCGAGGGGAAGGATTCCTCAGAAGATTGGATTGACTCTTTGGAAGGGTTCTTTTCGAGGGGCAAATGAAGACTGTTGCGCTGAGGATGCCCCGTCACTGGCGGTTCTACTTGGAAGGGTAAGTTGACGCTATTTCGCTGAGCTTGAGGAGTGCGTGGTGGAACGTTTAGATAAGTATGGTCATCGCTAAAGCGCCTTAGCCGAGCTTTCTCTTGGGGTACAAGTTCCGCTGACTCGGACGAAGCACTTTGCATCTGCGCGACCTAGAACGAAACGTATAAGATCATGTTTTAAAGTTTTACGACCGTAATTGTGATTAAATTTGTGCACCTCTCGGTCAAAATCTAAGGCCAGATCGTTCATTTGATCTTCGATTTCCTCCAAAACTGAGTTCTTGTTTTCGACATGAATTTCGGAAAGAAAGGCGAACAAATTATCCAGGTCCACGTTATCTGAACTGGTGGTTGAAGGCTGTGCTTCACTGCTACCTTCAGCAGCATTTCTTTCTGCCAGCTTTGAATTGACTTGCTCGGCTAACTGCGTCAACGCATTCACATCCGATGACGTTATCCTAAAAAAAGTGCGTTAATTCTTAAACTCATAAGACTACTAATAATAATAATACACCAGTAGTAAAAAAATACAAATAAAACATAAGAAACAAAAATTAAGAAAGTAATAATAAAATGAAAACAATAATTAAATTAAATAATAAAATAAATAAAAAATCATAATACTAAATAACATAATACAAAATAAATAAAAAATACTAATAATAAAAAAATAAGGTATTACCGAGGAGTAGTTTCGCGCTCTTCTCGACCTTCGGGGTGTTGCATGTGTTCCTCTTCCTCTCGTTTTTGCTTTTCGGCAGCTTCTTCAGCCAGCTTTTCTCTCCTTCTGGCTTCTGCTTCCACCCTTCGCATTTCCCGTAATGCAGCAGCCACCTGAGTGAAAAAAGCCGTCAGAATGTCAATACGCATGCCTTGAAATCAAATTTACTTCTCTGGCAAACATTCCCCGCAAATGCGCCTGGATAATGGTAGCCGCGCGGCGTCGGCGAAGAAAGAACAGTCGCTGTTTCCAACCTCGAAATGCGTGTTGTAATATCAGACATGCCCCATGAATCTTCAAGTATTCTAAAAAGAGAAAAAAGATAGCAAATTTGTGTATCCAGAACCAAAGGTTTACCTTTTCTGACCAAAAATCCCTTCCAACTCTTTTGAATAATAACTGCAGCTTGTTTTAGGGTCTTAATGCGCATTTCTTCTAAAGGTTCATAGACCTGCAAGCGTAAAAACACTTTAGATTTGCCTACTTGCCATTCGCAGTCCGAAAACCCCAAATGTTTTAACATATTCCTAGGAAAAAATTGTCTAACATTAAAGTCTCCTATTAAAGTTAGGAAAAAAGAATTTAAAAAATAATACTTGACGTCTTGTTTTGGGTCAACCGAGACATTTCGCTTATTCAGCAGGCAGAGATAGGTTCGCAAAAACTCCACAAAGTCCATATGAATGGGGTAACCTTCTCGGCGAATGCGAATAATATCCAGCATGCCCAAATAACGTAACTGATCCATGACCAGCTCTTCATTATAATTGTTGGCCGCTTTATGCATGTTCGGCTTGATACATCGCACGTACCAAGGGTTGGTAGACTGGAGAACGTCCACCAACGACTGTAACTGAGTCCGGAATGTGTCACTGGCAGTGGGTTTGGCTTTGTTGGTTCCTCTTGGAATGGTATTTTGAATAACGGCCGAACTAGGGCGTGAATTACTTAAACATGATGATTCCTAGTAACAAAGACAAATGACAATTAGCCTTTAACGTTCACAAGTTGAAGCAATGGCATACTTGGCAGGCAACTAAGTTTCGGACAAACTCTTTTTCCGACGAAGAGAGCAATTCAAACAAAACATCTTGTTGGACGTCTCTGTTTTTGTCCACAAAGCCCGTCACGTTGTACATGACCGATCCAGCATAGTGTTTGATGCCAAACTCGATTTCCCATTTGCGCCGATCGTCGCCTTTAAGGTAATGCGTATGCACTTCAAACTCCGTGTGCAAGTTATTGATGTACGCCATATCAGAGCCTTTGGGCATGTGGCATTGCTCCGACAGCAATTTGAGAATGCACCGAGGCGCTTTTTCGATCAATTCTACACATGCCGTGTTATCAGTGAACTGAATATGTGAGTAACAAATCTCTTCTTGGCGGTACTAGTAAAAATAATAAACAAAAATGGAAATCATTAAAATAAGATATACTGCCCATAGTCAGGAAAATTTGTTGAGATATGGCTTACAGATTCCTGTTCCAGCGCGAAGACGTAATGATTGAAGAACCGGTGCAATTTCTCATTGGCGTAGTTGATGCACAACTGCTCGAAGGAATTCACCTTAAAGTTTTCAAACCCAAAAATATCCAAAACGCCCAAAAAACGGCACGTGTCGTGACTGGGACTCGTGCAGGCATTAATGTGAGCCAATAGCCATGAAAATGTTCGTGAATACAATGCTTTGGCCATAGCGTGACGGTTTTCCCGAGCCTGAGAAATAATGGTTTAAAGCAAAGTTAGGATGAGATGAGAAGTTGAGATATCATACCTCCTGAAGTCTTAATGGAATATCAGTGACATTGCCCCTGACGTTAATTTGCCTGAGTAGCATGACCGGCGTCAGTTCCACGGGAGTAACTCCGAGCAGGGAAGCAATGATTTCCATCAAGGCCTGGTCGGCAGGCGACAACTGACACTTTTCGCCATCAATGTCCTATAAAAGTAATGAAGGAAGACCCATTAAGGTCATAAGAAAACCGGTAAAGCCGTAAAGGTATTAACCCTCTTTACCTGGAATTCCAAGTTTCCTAGCCAAAGTATGGCAGATATCACCGCCCACAATCCATCACTCATGGGCGTGGGGACTTGCAAGACATTGAATGCCAAGCGTAATGCGTCAAAACGAGACAAATCATCCACTCCTTCGATTTTATAGCACCCAGACTGGTTTAAGTATTGGTAATGTTGCACAGGCCGTAAATGAAACTGCTCCGCCAACTCTTTCTCGTGCTGGTGTGCGAAAGTAGAAAGGATGTTCCGTTACAGAGATTTCCAGCACTTTTAATTGCATGTCATTAATACCTGTCCAGCTGCTAAGAGTTGGTAAAATACATGATAGTTCCTTTCTCCTGCGCTGTGTACTGTGATGCGTGACTGCTCCAAGAGATAGTCCTGGATGACACAGCCACTAATCATGCAAGACTTGTCGAAACCCACTTGCATAAACTTGCCAAAGCGACTAGAGTTGTCATTACGTACTGTTTTGGCATTCCCTGGGAAAACAAATCAATAAAAATGAATAAAGAAAAAAATTACTAAGTATGTAAGCAAAATATTTACCAAAAGCCTCTAAAACGGTGTTGGCCTCCAGGATCTGATGCTCAACCCACGAAGAAATGTTCGAAGTAACATTGCACAAGTACTGAAGTACAAATTTGGCAGTTTCGGTTTTGCCTGCGCCACTCTCACCCGAAATGACACATGATTGATTCACATCGCCCAGTTTCAGCGCACTGAATGCAGCTTCTGTCAACGCAAATACATGAGGCTCAGCATTGCCCACTTTGACCTTGTGGTACTTTTCCACATAATCCTAAAAGAAAAAAAAAAAAAATGTTTTAAAAAAGAGTAAAAGCTACACATCATAAAATATGTCTTCTATAAGCTTACGGGGCCATAAAAACGTAGTTCCTTGTAAGGATTCACGGCTACCAATATTGTACCAGCACACGTCTATTGGGCAAAAAAGTTAAGGAAGACCTTGGAATTTGTAAATAGAAATTATTCAGTCAGTGGTATGCTAGCGAAGCTGGTTCTAAGGCACGGCAGCTGTTCTAGCACAAATCTTTTTCAATAAAAGGATACATAAATCTGGTCGCGACCGTAGCGAATTTTTAAATTGCAATTAATTCCTCTTTCGTCAATCCCTGATATTGATGTCATGTCAGGAACTCCATCTTCAGGGCAAGAACCTACAATAAGAAAAAAAGAAAAACTTAAAGCAGCGCTCAACTGGGCTACCGTTTTTTCAACCGAAACCTCAACTTCCTTCCTGTTACTAAGCGTGAACGATCAAAGCGATAGAATCAAGATAACACAACAGTAACACACATACCAGTAAAAGGAAAAGGTGGTGGCAAAGTAAATAGCATAGCAATCAGGGCGGAGAAACCCTTCTACTCGGTTAAGTTAGCAATTATATCGCTGTCGTGTCGGGGTTAAAATACAAAGCTTACCTTGGGTTCTATAGTGTGGCTTATTAGGAGACATAGTTAAAACATTAGTTCCTCGTAAAAACCGCTTAAGATCTACGCAAACATCACAAACACATAATTTATACTACCCACTGCCAGCCAGCTGACAGCTCGTACTGAAGAAAACAGTTCGCTGTTCTGACGTCACAGGCTTCATTCCACTCAGTCGCGATTCCCAAGTGCGCGGGGTTTTCAAACCTTTGGATGCATCGGCTGTTTATGAAGGGGACATCCATTTGAAATAAAAACGGAATGAGTTGACATTCTGATATGTATGGGTAAGCACAGGAAAATAAAGTTTTTTTTCATGTATTTTTCTATCCTAAAAACTCTTAAGAAACCTAGTATGAACTGCACATTCCAAGTCTACTTCTTTTAATAATTAGATAACCGGTAACGCCGGATTTACTAGATTAGAATAGATTCACAAGTGCTTTAGTTTAAAAGCGGAACGAAAGCTAAATTACCGAAAAGAAAATGATACTGCTAAACACTGGTATACTCTTCGACAAATCATTTATCCTCAAACAATTTTTATTTGCAATTCGAATTTTTTGTAATTGGTGAAAAGGGCCCATATCAACAAACCTACTGTAAACTATGACAATATCTTTCGCATTGTAATGGGTTATTGGGGCTCCCCTCCGGATGTAACCCCCCAACCCGAAAAGAAGCAGACGTGGAATAAAGGCAATTGTCAGTGATTGACAATAATAGCCTAACGAATCCATAGCTATCGCATATGGCAACTCATTTAGTGTGTGGGGTTCAGCTTTTATGGGCTGCCGATAGTTATCAGTAACTTAATACACGGTCCTCAGTTTCTTGGGTGTCGTAACAAGCACACTAGACGATTCTAACGTATGATCAAGGCCAGAAAACCTGCGAAGTATCTTCCCAAGGTACCACTAATAGTCAAACCTACCTTTGCATAATAGTGGGATACAAAACTTGTTCATCGTAAACTAGCGACAACACGAAGCTACAAGTTTACGTCTATGTCCATTTCGCCCACTTATAACACAAGCCAGAAGACGACCAACTGTAAGAAAGAAAAACGAAAACAAAACCTCAAAAATACTTTCCTAGAAATGAGACGTTCAGATAGAACAGAAAGTTATGAGATCCTCTTTTTCGACAAAAGGCCAAGCGACTCGTAAACAAGTTTCTTTCTTTCTTTGTATTTCTTTATATACTAATATTCTAAGCGGGCTACCGATCCGGGATGAAGACCTCTATGCATCAACGAGGTCTAATGTGCTCCAAATTTTTTTTTTACAAAATCCGTATATACTAAGTACTAATTTTCCTGACCATTTGGTTGAAATGGTTAGGTGAAGAAAGAGAAGCAAAAGAGACACGTTTCTTTTCTTTCTCCTCGGCTCAAGTTAAGTTATTAAAATATTCCACCTCGGACCGCAAATTAAAATAAGCGCTCCGAAAAGTAACTATTCTTCTCGTCCAGTTAGTGCATTTTCTTGCAAAACGTGAAATTAATAATTTTCTCCGTTGGCTTTGCACGCAACCACTTGTAGTCCAAAAGTCCGGTCCCGCAATAACCCTAATAATAGGTTGCAGTGAAAAAATAAACCAAAGTCAGGAAAAGGAAATATATTTACCGTAACTTTTTGGAAGAGGCGAAAAGTAGAGTATGAGCACATTAAAGCTTTAAAAAAGACTCCCACTGCCCAACGAGGGCTTTGTGATCTCAAATTAGAAAAAGAGATAAACCTGGCAACAAAAAAGGAGAAAACTTAATACTACTTCTGCAAACTTACGATTTCTCTACGACAATAATAAGACTTAGGAGAGCGACTAATCCTGCATTATTGTATAAGGCCATGCCTGAACAAAACGGGTGAACAGGTTATTTTGACTTTCACACATAATTATGTGCTTACAAGAGTTAAGGTGTTTAGATCTTGGGCGACCCAGTTCCCACAGTAAGATCCAAGCGCGCTTCTTTCTCCTTAAAGAAAAGTCCCCGGACTTCTTCTATGCCACTATATGAAGCTCCAGAGAACTGTACAATAGCAAAGCGTGGACCGTGGACCGGTGAAGCGTGATCCGGGACTTGATTCATTGAGCAATGAAGCTGATGCAGCCACCCTAAAAAATATGTAATGAGCAACCTGGAATTTCCCTTATAAATTACTAATAAAACAGTAGAGTTAAGGTACCTTGAGGTAACCCGTTCGTGGAAATAAGCATGACCAAGGGGCTATGGGGACGGCAATAACCAACTGACATCCCAGCAGGTCCTTGTAGTTTTTTTTTATCATTATCTGACGAACCAATTTGCCGCTGCATGGCTTCGCTTAACGCTAATAACATCGGAGTTAAACCTAAAGCTAGGACAATAACCAAGAATAATTACTGGTCTAAGGTACAAGTCCTGTGTAGCGGACAATTTATTGACAGTTCTGTCCTAGTTCAACTTAACAAGTTTTTATTTTTTTTTAAATTTCTGGTCGACAGTTTGATGGCTTTTCTCACGGTAATCGAAATGTGAAGTGTCGGAAGGTGAGAAGACTTGCACATGATCCCTGCTTTGGGATATCCCCCGGAGTAATGACATGGTGCTTTTTACAAGGTGTGAGATTGCAAAAGGCATATAGTTTTATAGTTTAAAATCTCGATTTATCTTTTCCGCGTAAGCTTTGAACGCCAGGCTGGCTTTTCGTAGGTCAAATGGGTTATAGCAGTTGGGTAGTTTTTGGTCACGATCTTTCTGCCATGTAGCCTGAAACGTCTTCATCTTCTTCGGCATCGCGGCTTTTTACGAGTAAAAAAAAGAAAAATTCCTTCAGCGCAGGACCGTTCATTATATACCATTGATGACTGATCATTAGCTCAGGGAATACGTTCCGCTCGTTTGGCCTATCATCCTGTTAGCACCATTTATAATAGCATAAAAGGTGTCCGGTATATAAATATGTTTCCAAGTTTTCCCACAAGAGATGTAACTGACTTTATTTCTTCAGAAAAGATATATCAGTCACGAAGACCATGTAAACCCAACTTGTATATATATTCCCAAGATTTTTAAACACCATACAAACGAACAAACTTTCCATGTTGGCAATAAAAAATAGACTCGGCTAATTTATTTTGTAGTAAGATAAATTAGCTCCACATAATAAAGACATTGCACAGTACAACACCACTAAAAGCCCCTCAAATCTAATACACACATCTCGCTGAGATATACTGCCTTGCGTCAAACATGTTGTTAGCCTGAATAGCTAAGCAAATTTCCCTGCTCTTAATTCCTAATCGTTCCCACGTTTTCCCTTCGAAGACTTGGAACATACGACGACAAATGTACGTACTCAAAATAAGGGAAGTTCCGATTTCCCGCTATAACTTTTTATTTTCTCATTTTATTTTAAGAAAAAAGAAAAAATGCCGCCCTTTATAAGCAGAACATTTGTATTCGGTACAGTGCAACGAACTGTGGAAAGACAGCTGAAGAAAAAGACAAGAGAGAAGCCTGGGACAAGAGACAAACATCTCCTTGTAGTAAAATGTAACTTTTGCTCTACGCTAACCCATCAAAATCCAGTAGCTCATTAACATACCTGCGACTGACGGTCCAACACATGCGACCGAGAACGCGAGAGCTCCCTGTCCAACCCCCCTCCCTGTCCAAGCAGGCTATTATATATAGAATGGTCTCATTTTCTGACGAATTCCATATCACGAAAGTCAGCACACACCAAGGTCCCGTCTCAATCAAGTGGATATGTACCAAGCAAGCATTTGCAGGCCGAAATAGTGGCTTCAGAAAAAAAGAAAGTGAAATCTATTTCGTAAACGTCTCACAATCTTTATTAATAAATCTGTATCTTATGTAGAAACATCATGCAATACCGGTGCTACCTTCAAAATCCTGCTGATGGAAACAAGTGGCTCAAGTCCGTCAGAAAAGAGATTCTTTTGGCGTTTCGGGCTTACAACTTATAACATCAGCCTCGAATTGTCGCGACGCGGCAGAAATTTTCCCACCGAAATCTAAAACGAGAAAACCGGTCTACCTGCTGCTTGTCACATCAAGCCGGCCTCCTAAGAGACAAAGTTTAGCTCATTATTATGCACGAAACAAGGTGGAAAATCAAGGAGGTCGTTGCCAATTAACCATCCTGAGAAAGTATATAAGACTCCAATGCGATTACACGCTTCACAGCCCCATCCTCCTCTGCGCTAAACTTGTTAAGAAACGTGTACAGTAAAAAAAAAAGATTCCCACGCTATTATGCCATAAGCTGGCTGTTGTCTTTTTTTGGCAAGTGATCAAACAAGGGCTTAATTTTTAAGTCCGTCTGAAAACCACCGGATTTCTTTATCCTCCTGTTCGGCCTTCAATAGAAAAAAAATAACCCCACGACGAAGCAGGCGTTTGATGACGACTGGTTCTAGGAGGAAAAAAAAATTAACAACGCATATTACACAAGCTCAAGCTCAACTTAACGCGAAGTGGCGCTTTCCCTATACTATAACAACATAATTATACAAGCATAAGACAAGTGTGATGAATTTGTTTGCCTATTGTCAAAATTGTTAGTCGCTGGTGATTTGGATCCCACCCCGAGATTTATTGCCTAGTTACCACCCAATTATTGACCCCACCCAATTAAGGAAAAGTTTTAGCATACAACCCTATCGAGCTTGTTAACGGGTGTTCAAAGATTTTCTAGTCTTAAAGTGGTCTGGATTTAATGAAAGGGCAATAACTAAGGCAAACCATTATTGTTCACACTACCAAAACAAAAGTTAAAAAAATAAAATAAATAATGGAGGAATTATGGTCGGGTTAGATGCCGAACTATTTTTACGGCCCCATCAACTTTTTGACCAACTCATGCTAATAAGAACTCTCCCAAAAGAGCTACCGGTTCGCGAGGTGAAACCGTGAAACTTCTACAACTTGGCATTCTTCGCCTTTTGGGGTCCTTCTCGACCGTCCGCAACCAGTCAAAACCCCAAACCGTTAATAGGCTGTTTCTCTAAATTACAAGTGGGAGCTTTGCATTTATCTGCATCAGCTGTTTATCGGTCTAGGGATTGAGGGCCAAAAACTGGAAAGTGAGCATACAAGGGGACATTTCGTTCGAAGAGGTTGTTGCAACTCGCAAGTAAGTTTTGATGACGCTTTTATCGTGACTGTATACTAAAGAACAACGACGGAGAATGATAGTCATCAACATTTTATCGTGGTACCGGCATCAAAACTCGAGCTTTCGCCTTCCCCTTCATCAACTTTTTCTTCCGTATTAAAGTAATGCCACAAAAAGAAACACCCCTCCTACTTCCAAGCGACAAAGAGTATATTTTAGGATCCTAACCTTTGTTTTTATTTATTTATCCTAATCCTAACCTATGTTTATAAAGACCAAGCTTTGTTTTTATTTGATTTTTCTAGGGGGAAAACAAGATTGGAGCTCACTCGAGAACACAGTCTCTGAATGCTGAACGTTCACAATCAAGTACTGTACGTTAAGGCACTTTGGGAGCAAAAAAATAACTACAATTCCAAGAGCCCTTGAGCGATTCAATATCACAATGCTTGGATACTGTGAAGGAGAGCTTTATGTGAAAGTGTGATATTGGAACTCGTTCAGGCCATCATGTAAAGGTGATTCAGAATATGCAAATTTCCGATACGGCGAATACAGAGAATAGGTTCCATGCATACAAAGCGAATAGACCAGGTTGGCACGTGATGCAGATCTCTATAACTAAATCCAGACAAAGGTTTAAGACATTAATACATCAATGACAACACTGTAGAAGCTTGACTTACAGGTATTCCCAGCTTCATAATAAGTCACCTCACAATGCATTTTTACCTCTGACGTTTCTGATACGGTACCGATTCGCGCCCTTCTGGTTTTCGTATCGGGCTTTGGTTATTGTCCCAGAAAATCCCAAAACAACAGAGGAACATTACTTTTACAATTAAATGGCGCCCCGCACGATTGGCATTGACCATTGAAGGCTCTGTTATAGGATTTTCCTACATGTCTTGCCATATGCATCAAACGGCCATAGCTCACGCTCTCTCTCTCACTCTCTTTTGCTCTCTGAAGAGAGATAACGTGTGCTCTCATTTCATGTAACGCATTACAATACAACACACTCACCCAAAGTTTGCTTTGCAACACTGCCAGCACGACTTTATGCAAAGTAACTGCTTCAACTTCCCTGGATTGCATGCTATATACATAATGCAAGTTGGAGATTTTTTTATGATGACTTAATTACACATGACGCTGATGTGCACTAGGGCCATTGAACGAATTCGTCTCAACTTGAGCTGGTTATTAGCTAGATACTATTAGACCGTAAATAGAAAAACAAGGCCCATGTCGTGATTTTCCACTGTCCTATTAGTGCCTTTTTGACCGTATGAGAATTATGAGAAGAAAATTGTTTTCCTGGTGATGAAACGGTCTCTTTATACTTATTCCAATGTATAGAAGCATGGGAGGGGTTCGGGGTACGTAAGGAAGCCTCTTTCGCGCTTTTACGTATAATAAAAGCACAACTTCCACGGTATTACATCTTTTTGAAAAGAAACCCACTCATCCCTGTTATTAGAAATAAACTTAACGAGGCTCGTAACAACCGTAATACATAATAAGCTAACATCTTAACCCAAAATACGAATTTCTCCAAGCAAAACGAGTCTAAAACCGCACGCAATCTCTAATTAAAAAGCTTTTTACCTGTCAAGCCCAATATATTTGAAAACAAAGCCAGGAATTTTAAGAATATTATGATTTATATTTATTTTCTGGGAAATATCCTCCTTGATGCAATAAAAATCTGCTTTCTTAAGGTAATTAAATTAGTACAGTATTTAGCTGTAGTGTTAAATTGTAATACGTTCCGTTAGTTTAATTAAATTAGTTCTTTTAGTTCAACATTTCCTTATTTTCTGTTAAATTAGTTGAGTTTTAGTATTATGTTATTATTATATTATTAAGTTTGAACAGTAAAGTACCTATATAAATGTACGGTGTATGTGCTGTATTCGTGATATTACAAGTTTTTTATTGCAATGTTAGGGATCTTTTTACTGTTACAAAAGTACCATATGACTTTAATGAGTAATTACGAGAAAATTTGTCACGTTCTACATTACCAGAACTAAACACAACGTAAAAAGAAAATAAAGGTCCAAAAGAATATGATCAAAAATGAAAAAGAAAGTGTTTTCATAACGCTAATATATCTGTGTGTGTTTAAAATGACCGCCGTCTTGTGCCAAAAAATAGTTATAAACAATCTTTTATTTTTTGGCAGAAAGAATAGTTAGTACTTGTATTAAGCAAAATTAAAGTTCAAAGAATGCAAAGAGGGTTTATAACATTAGCTTGCGAAATGCAGACTGCACGAATCTTGATTGGTTAGCCTTCATATTACAGATAGTTCCAGACTCGGCAGAAAAAGCATTCTATACTTTCACTGTGAATTTGCGAGAAATTAAAAACTGAAAAACAAATATAATTAGATAATTCCAAGTTTTATTATCTTCCCAATTTAAACGAGCACAACCTCAATTTGGATCCTGATAAAGAGATTCTTGCCGTGTTTTTTCAACACTTTTTTTCTAACTCAGCGTGCACGAAAGAACGCGCAATCGCGGTTCCATTGCCAACTAACGAGATAATCAAGGCAACCAACAAGAGTTGACAAGATCTCTCGATAGCTCGATTGTGCTTGGGTCACGCTGAGAGGGCAAAATGAATTCCAGCAACGATAAGATGCAAATTCAAAGCAACACCAAAAAGTGCCAGAGCAAAGAAAAAGAAAAGAATACAAAATAATCTGCGGACGAAGAAAACAAGAGTGCACATAACCTCGAGGGCAATGAGTACTATTCTTCCAAAGTGCACAAATGAACGTATAGGTTAGAATGGGGGTAAAAAAAAGTTCTGTATCGAAACTGCAAGCACATACCATGCAACAAATGCAAAGGAGATTTATGAAGTTAGTGGTCGAGGGCAAACTGCTGGGATTTTATGTGGCAGACGACCCCCTCGCGTGGCACTCAATGCTCCAATGGCCATTCTACGCAAATGAGGGCGTTACGGGATATAGTCATCGTCTCTTTTTCTGCTTTGGTACTATTGCTCCAAACAGCTTTATTGTTGTCCAAGTGCAACTTCTTAGGTCACAGCAATTCTTCCCCCGTACGTCTCACAAATAAGTCATCAATGCCGGATCCCTCTATATGTAGATAGCCAACAAACAAATTTTCCCCCTGCAGCTTCTTGTGCATACAGACAGAGACACACAAGGTTCGACGCTGCGCAACACGGCTAACTAATAACAAGAACATTCCACAACTGGAACCTATACCTACAAGCTTATGTGTATCATGCAAATTGTTTCTGAGCCAGACACCAAAACAAGTCCTAAGGGAACTTATGTGAACTTATGGTGTGGCGTATGAATATTGCGGAGCCCAAATGAAAAAAGCAATTTATTGCAAAGTCAAGTTGGGCTTTCCATGTACGGAAGTAGGAAGTGCACACTACCCAGATCTGGATACACCCAGATCCACATTATATGCTCGACGGTCTGCCCCACGTGGACTATATAGCCATAAAGCCACGCCATCGTCCATGTCTTTAACCACTCGCATTATCGACTGGGACCATAAAAAGAAGTTGCATAACAATACCTAGTTTATGCTCACCCGCAATCAGCTTCCAAACTAAGGCCCACTTTCTCTCTCTCTCTCAGTATATGATGGGCTGATGGCGTAACTTTGCCTCCCTTCCTCCCTTTGTCCTCCTTAGCGTATCGATAAAGGTCGCAGGGTATGTAAGTCAAGTGAAAAAAAAATACAAGCTTGTTTGGGAGCAGAAGAAAAAGAAGTCATTGGGATTGCAAGAAGCGCCAGCTGAGCCACGAAGCACTAAAAGAGTTATGCTATTGTGCTCTTTTATTACTACTACTGGCTGTATGCAAATGCGAAGAGGACATACGAGTTAAAAAACCATCAGCCAGGGCCAGCCTCCCACAACCGAAAGTCACCGTAACGTTTAAGGTTACCATTAAACACTGTGTACCGCCGACAGGTATAGCTACCGCATAGGCGAACAAGGTATAGCTTTCCCTAAGTACTATTAGTGAAAGGAATGTTATCCAATCTCAAAATAAACCGACATGTAATCATGAGAGGAATACCTAGGCTAAACGGGACAAATTAATTTCAATTAACTTATTCTTGGTTAATCCCACTTAAGTGAATCGTCTAGAAGAAACTCTGTTCAGGTTAACGAGCATTAACAGTTGATTGAGGTTTCCAATTCATGTCGTTACAACACTCTTCACTTTAACGAACATTGGCTAATTATAATTAAAGTCCCGCGTATAGACACCTTAATCTTCAATAAAGTTAAGCGATAAAGAATAAAGAAGCATACATTGATAGCGTTAAATTGATTAAAAAATAAAAATTGATAAATTGTTAAGCGTTCAATTGATAAAGAAGCGTACTTCTTCATTTCAGGAAAAGTTTTATCCAGGTTAGTTGGCTACAGTACGTTTGGGAAATAAACAACACGGATATGAAAAGAATCTCTTTTGGCTTTGATAATTTTCTTTCTCCGTACAACACAACAAATAAGCGATTCGGATTGAAGGGAAGCACTCTCTCTACATTATATTAATATTTATCCCTGAAACAATAATTGCACATACTTTTTTTGTAAACAAAACATCAATGGTCAAACATGCATGCAAAAAGTCAACCTTTGCCGCTGAAAAGATTTTCTGACGGGAAAGTGCTTAACCGCGTGAAGGTACTACATCTTTGCATTACACCTTACGTGTAAATAATAAGAATTTGAAAGGTTTAAGGTTAATTAACTTAACTTTGAG
The DNA here is from genome assembly GCA_003724045.1 of Lepidurus arcticus. NCBI lineage: Eukaryota > Metazoa > Arthropoda > Branchiopoda > Notostraca > Triopsidae > Lepidurus > Lepidurus arcticus. The sequence goes on from RJJA01000086.1 coordinate 21,329, forward strand.
TTTGTCGTCTGGACTCCTTCAAAACTATTCCCGTTTTGCTCCTAGTTGAGCTCGATTAACATTTAATTGACATCAGCGTCCCGTCTAGACTGGGTATAAATAGACTCTAAATATACATACTATGAGGAAAAGGAAGCGGAAGAAAAAAAAGAGAAAAATGGTTGGGTCTTTTTATTACTGTGAAAACAGAAATTAGGAAAGGATACTGTTGTTGGCGTAAAGAAAACATCTAAAAGTCACTAATAGTAAGTTTGTGCCGCTATCAAATTTCTGCCCATAAGATGGGCGCCGAAGCGTACTGACAACAAGGGCACTACTAGCCGACTGTAATTATTAGGCATTAAAAAAGTCGCACGTCATTTAGAGGGAGACAAGAGAGACCAAGACATGGCTACATGTGTAGTTTAGGAGTTTGCTTGAGAACTGTTCATCAAAACCCACGCAAATTTGACTGTTTTCAATACATGTCAAGGCTGTAGTAACTAAATAACATCGTTGGCGATGAAATGGGTGTCATTAGACGAGCGTACAAGCCGCTTATATGCGATAAGCTGCTCGTGAGACAGTCACCCAAAACACTGCAAAACTTACCATCAAAAATGCTGCAGCGCGTCTTTTATCACTCAAAATATCTCATATGATACAGAAAATGAGGTAAACGTATCTTTATAATATGGGGAAACTAATACAGTATTGTTAAACTGCGAAACTAAAAAAAGGAGATGCAATTGCACAACCGTAAAAAATAAAATAAAAAATATTCTAACTTTCCAGACTTTATTCAGATATTATTCGGATTTTTTCTTCGGACTAAAAAGTGCAAGGAAATTCTCATGAAGGTAAGAGTAATACGAGATAAAAGAAGAAGCGCATCAAATCAGCATTTCGTGTGTGGGACATTGTCTACCTGTTTTTTAAGCTGCAAGGTAAGAAAGACTAAAAAAAGGCAGCTCTAGAACCCAGTGAAAGTTATACCGATCTGGACTAAACAGAAGACCATTGTCACACCGGAGTCCATAGCTTAAAATGAAAGCTATATAAATCAACGTACAAATTTGCAACAAATACCACTGACAGTATCACGAAATGAACTTGGCTAAAAAAATAAGTAAAAAATACGATGTTCTTAATGGTAATTTGTCCACATCCAAATGTGAAAGTGGGTTTCCCTGGGACCTTCCGTTATCCCCGCAAACATCCCTCTTTGGGCGATCGGAAAGTGAGAGCAGACAGTTTTGTGGTCGTCAAATTAAACGAGTAAAAATGGCAGGATTTTAATTGCCAATTATATTCCAAGTTCATCCATTCCCACACTTCTGGCTTTACGTAAAAGCGTTTGCATGTCTGTACAGGCTACTTAATCGCATTAACAAGTTGTGTCTTTCAGTGAAATTCTTAAAAAAGGTTTGTTTTTGTTTTTCCTCCACTCCAATCCTGGCATCTATGTCAAAATAAAAACCGAAAGGAAAAACAGGTATTTTTTTGCTTAGTTTTTAATGCTTTCCCGGAAACAAGCGAAGCCAAAATGCCCTTAGCTTTTAGGACCTCGTACGCGGTTCAAATACTTGATTTTTGTCTTGACAAATGGCATTTCACTCTGTCAGAGAAGAAGTGTGCTAAGCTGGGGAAAAAAGCCTAACGCGTATAAAAGAAAACCTTCGAGTTCAGGTAAATTTCTATCTTCTTTTTCCTTTTTTGCGGTTTTTATCACATATATGCGTTAGTTTTTCCTCGAAAATATCTTGGGCATGAGCGCGGCGTAGAGGAGTTCTTCATGTCCTGTAAGTCATCCATCTCCAAAAGCCAAACACGAATGCCAATGTCTGTGCAGATCTGTTCCGAGACTTTATACATTCCCGCTCTCTCCTCTTCTTCCTTTCCTTTTTTTATTTTTTTTTATCCTGGTGCTTATACGTATACAGAACGTGCTCCTCATGTGATAACCATTACATTGCGATGCTATCGAAAGCTTGATCGAAAGGAGTCCTGTAAGCTCAAAAAAGTCAACGACAGGCCTGCTTTTTCGGGGAAAGTATAGACAACTTTTAAGCCACGTATTTTCAGCTCCACTAGCTCTTCTGTATGCAAAACGCCAGGAACTAGACTCGAGGAAAATGAAAAAAAAATAAACGCAGAAACAAAATGAAACAACGAAAGGGATGAATGGCGGAGCTAATAGTAATAATTTCCGAGCTAATCACTCGCATTAACTTAAGCCCAGGCAATAACCCAACGAACTGAATAAATTTTTCGAGACTTGGCAATTTCCACCGTTCAAGTATATACAGCGTAGCATCTTCATTAAACATCACACATCCTTGGCTTAATAACCGTGTCATTTTCTGCTGCATTAAAGGTGATGTAATGGCTAATTCATCATTAGCAGATGATAGTCGTGGCGCCCCCCAGACAAGCGGTCAAGAATATTCTTCGCGGGGTGCACAACGTACAGATAAACATTTAACGCAAAGGTTTTCATCCCCCAAGCACCTATTACGTTATTCGCTTATCAGGAAGAATGCGTATAGACTTGGGTGTTTATAGCAGCGGAACAGCCAGCAGCCCGCAATTACTTACTGTTCCTAAACGTGCTTAAAAAATATAAAAAAATATCCGAAGCAGAGATGTACAGTTTGTTATGTCGTTTTGTGTTCGCTTGTTCGCTGGAAGAGAAGCTTGGTGCGTCTTGTTATCTCGATCTTTTACACCTGGGTGTCACTTACGACTCATAATTTGGGTTTTAATGACCCAAAGGAATCTTCACCTCCATTCGTACTGTTTTCAAGCACACTGTGCTGTTATGCGGCTGCTGGGTATAATCCTCGTCTTCTTTTTTTCCCTAAGCCTTCTTTTTTACCCCCGCAGTTTCTCATCCTTGATAGAAGCTGGCAAACCATTCATCCTTAATACCCCAAAATTCCTTGATACTAAGTCAGTAAGCAGGGCTTTTGGTTTCAAATTTTAAAGACACCCCCGTGGGATGAAATTGGTAATTAAAGTGCGGGAAAAAATGGCTTTGTGTTTGACCTGGCATGCACTAAGAACGTAAAATAGGTATTAACCGACTAGGAAACCGCCATTAACATGTCACATCTTCTCACCAAAGTACCCCTTTTCGATATAAAGTGGGTAACGCGGTATGATGAGTCATAATGCAAAAGAGAAAGAGGGACTTGGCATCAGCCAGAAATAAAAATAAAATAAAAATGGATTGCCTTGTCTATCACGAAAACACAATTTTTATGCTCACAGAAACAATGAGAAAAGTCATGACCATTAAACATTGTTGTATATCATTCCCTCGCCGTAACCCAGCTCTTTTAACTGCTTCAACCTACGAAGGACTCTTCCTGTTTAGAACTCCAAACTAAAACGAAAGAAAACGAGAATTGCAAAAAGAGAAAAGAAAATTTAACAAGGAAAAGAAAAGAAAATCAACTCTATAATCTCTACAATATAGTCAGAGTGTTTAGCACACCCAAAAAGCTTACGTTGAAAGAAAGGAATAAAGCTCAGTTTTTATTGTCGAGCAAAGATCATTCAGCATCCGTCAATCTCTATGTGGAGGCTCTACGGGGCTCTTTTTTCTTTACCGCGTGCTGAACCGATCCATCAAATGTAAAACTCACACATACTACCCTTTTTTAACGACATTCTAAGAAAGACCCAAGGCACAGCACATAAGAATAAAAAAGATAAGTATCCACCAGGATTATTTCTTTTATCCTCCGCTCCACACCTGCGCCGGATTCCAAAGTTCCGATGTTTTGATGATATTTTCACTGACAGCGCCGGTCAAAATGGTCTTCTACGCATACTCCAGAACCATGTCGAAATCTGGTCCGTAGAATGTATAGGATGCGGAAAATGTGCTCTGCGGTAAAAATTCCTAATATATAGTTATTGTGCATGTCGTTTATTAATCGGCTGACAACAGGCTTGTATGAAGCTGGAGCTTTGGGTGCGCACCCATATAAGAAAAATGAGCTGCCATGCAACAAATTAATAATTATTTTAGTCCAATTCATATACACGCTAGCCTATAATTATCTCAAGTGAGGTCGACACTGTATAGCTTGCTGTATAGTATATAGCAAAGGCTGACGGCACGTATATAAATATACATAAATAATAAGCGATGCCCTGGACTGGCATGAGCATCATGTTGGCTAACATGCGTGTCCAAGAGCGTGATTAGCAACTATTGTTTCGCTTAACTCTTCTGTTCGTTGTAGCCAGCATCAAAAGGAGCGCAAAAGGAGCACAAAAGGAAACGAATCAAACTTTTGTTGCAAGTTTGAGGAGCGATGATTCTTGTACGCGACTCCTCCCAAGAAGCTCTTCGGTCTCTGATCATGCTCCCATGCCGGTAACTTGTAAAGAGCTTTTGTCATGCTAACGAGAGGTCACGTGACTGATCTGACCTGGCCGACCTTTGTGGCGCATATCCGAAAGATGAGAAGGCGCTTTTCGGCTCAACGTCGGTAATCTGGGGTGAAGAACGAACGCTACAAGCTCAGACTTTTAAAGCGCTTTCCATTAATTAAATACCACCATTACGCCTACAAGGGAAACGAGTACCTAGTGAAGGAGGCCAATTAAAGCGCGCTGGAAGAAACCATGCTCGTTTTTCAACTTGCATCGCTTTGTGAAGACTTGAAGAAAGCATTTTTGTTTTCCCAAATAATCAAGCAATGCGATCTTTTAACACGGATTTTAAGGGCGCCAACTAATGAAAAACGTCCTAAAACATGTCTAAAAGGAACTGGGTTGTCACGCACGCGTCGTCTCTTTTGACTTGCACAACAACGTTAACGAACAGTATGTTTAATTGCTAGTGTCAAATCCTAACCCGAAAAACATTAGGAACCCATGTTATCGCCCACCTCGACCATGTGAAAAGTTGCGATCGGATTTTAACTTTTATACATACGACTGTTGAGAATGCAGGGAAGGGAGGGAGGTTTATAGGGAGATGTGATGGATGAGCTTATGGTTTTGGAAGCGAAAAGGGTATCCAAAAATGATTCAATAGACCTTTATATACTGCTTCAATTTAAATCCAGTTGGGAACCAGTATAAAACTTATGCACATTGCATTGGAAGGGAATTCATTTAGCCCATTGATGGATTGGAAGTGTATTCGTCGGCAGCTCTTTCTTATGGAAGTTGTCAGTATATATATTCGTTCCCAAGTGGTGTCATTCTCCTATCGGATGCAAAAAGATGTGCATAATAACCTGAATAATTTTTTAGCATAAGTTTGTGGCTCGTACCGGGTTATCTCTTGCTCTTTAGGAATAATCGTAAAGAATAATTCGGCACGGGCTATGAAAATAAGTCCAATAAAATAGTTGTTCTTAAGATCTCCTCCGCACTTCTTCTCATCCCAACTGGGAAAAAAGCTTAAAGGCTATAATATAATATAGTATAATATAACATTACGCATTCATGCAGACTTGGAAAGCCCCTGCATGATTGCACGAGGCAAATGATAATGGAATACAATAACATAAAAAAAGCTGATAAAAGTTGGCTGGATAGGAGCAGAGCACCTAACCTTAACGGACGAAGAACTGAAAACCCGTACCGCACAGCATTATGAATGACTAATGAGGTATTAGATGGTACTTTACGATCTTCCAGGCAAAAAAAATATATTTTACAGCGTAGCTTACATAATACAGAGCTCGCATTTTCATATACTCTCCAAGCATAATAAGATGCATAAGACCCCACACAAAAAAACTCCCTCAATACCAACAGCTGTTTTACTCTTTTGCCCGCGAAAGTCTATTAACAAGCTAGGGCACTTAATGCATAGCGACTTTTATTAGGAAAAGACTAACATGCCAGTAAAAAACGCAAATGATCATTGGTTTTTCTTCGGGTTAACGAAATAAAAATTGGATAGTTCTTACGCTTGTCCGCATACCATTCTCAAGGAACAGACTCACCCACGCCTTTTACATGTACTTAATACGCCCTTTATGGTGTGTCATTATAAATGGGCTATTATACGAAGCTACGAGAAGGCGTTTTAAGGATTAGAAAATCCGTCGACTTGACGCCTTCGAATTGTTTACAATCCATGACTTTCCCTGACCCTCACATCACCATGATTAAGCTCCTATCTTTACACCTCAATGTTGTTCCACTACTAAAAAGCTCCGTTTAAGCTCATATCGCCCCCATTGAGGAAACGTGCCTATCATACACTTACCCTCCTACATCTCCACACCCCCAGACTTTTCCATCACGACGCGTTACGCTTACGTTCCGTTTATTCTGAGAATAACCTGAGCCAACCAACAGTGAAATTTAAAGTAATACTATCTAGAACTCCTTCATCGTCAACAGTACACACTTTTTTGGGTGGAAATTACATAGATCTCACGACTCTTACTCTCCTTGATTTACTTCTCTCTGAAGAGAATCTTGACATCCGTTGATTTCAACATTTTAATTTTCTCTTCTTACTCTGCTATTTTCCAGGTCTTTGGACTTCAATCATTGATGTAGACAGGAAAAAGCCCGTTGCCATTAGTTCACTTTCTTATTCATTGTTCTGGTTGTTATTTTCCAGGGGTACGCTTTTTATATACAAAGGTCAGAAATTGGAATCAAGCAAGCATAAAAAATGCTTCGATTTTTAATTTGTACAAGGATAAAATTGTCGAAATGATATAATTCAACAGTTCACATAAAAGAAAATAAACAATACTTAAAAACAAAATCTAAGAACAATAATTAATGTATTTTTTAATAGTAAAATATAAATAGAGTTTGAAGAATTTATAATTTCACTTAAAATTTATTTCACTTATTATTCATTTTAAATTTCATTTAAAATTAAGGACTGTTTGTAAAAAGCAGTTTTAAAGAGAACACAATTAAAGTTTGTAAAAAGTGCAAGCCACATATTGCAATTAAACTAGAAAGAAAAGCTTTGTTGTTGGGGTTCGAAATTTGTAGGGAAAAAACGAAATATGATTTTTTTTTATTAATCTCAGCGTGAGCAAAGCTCTTTGCCGATATTTATTTTTGTTTCCAATTTTTTCAGTTTTTCGGCCTTTTGGCTAAGATCAAAGTGTAGTATCTGTTCTTATCAACGAAATATGATGGTAATAGTAATTAGGTATACGATGGTATACGATGAAATTTGGTTCTTAGAAGTAATCACAAGTCCTTCGCCCACAGTTTGTTTTCTAAAAGAAATTGACCAGTTGTTGCACGTCGTGACAGAGTTTTTGGATGGTTAAATTGTTAGTAAAAACCTGCAATAATAAGAAAGTTTGGAATAAGGAAAGAAGAAAATTTTATAATATAACTCTTTCTATGACTTGGCTTCGTTATTTATCTTCTTCTGGCTCCCTTCAATGAACTGGATATTTTAATATATGCTTTTCTCCGGATCCTTTATTCGGGAAGCATGTTTGTAATGGAAAACGACTGCGGTGGCCTAGTCTTGAGCATTTAAATGTAACTGCGATTCGTGAGCTAACTTGGGAGTTAATAAGTGGATAAAATGTGCTCACGATGTCCGAGAAAAAGGGACCACCTCATGAGATTTGCGAGGGTTAAAAAGTAGCCCAAGAGCCTAAAGTCAAGAAGAACTCCACATCGCACTTGTTAATTCTTGTTATAAGCTATATGGTACTTTGAGCAGCTAGAAGACTATAATTGAGACCCTTCATCCTTCAAGACGAATGACGGGACTGGATATATGTATAATGTATAAATAGATATTCTCCAACGCCCCAAAGAAGAAAGTTTTCAAACAGTAACCAAAATTTCGTTCTTTCAAAAAGTTGAGAAGAAACGCAGTGCAATTGAAACTTGTAACTTCCCATGGATGCAAACAGGATCTTCTTTTACACAATGACCATTAGTACAGCTAAAAATCCTTCGTCACTTCCTGTTGAATGTGTTGAACGCTAATGCAATAAAAAGGCTTTGTCAGGTGCGAAATCCTCACCACGGCGGAAGTTAGTCCATGGCGACTGCAATTGACGAATACCGCTTATTGACGGCGTCAATATATACTCATCCGTCATAGCGTTTTATTAAGAAGCGACGTCACGGAAACAAAAAGCTAAATTACCAGTAATTCAACTTGATCTACACGCCACTGAATATGCTGCAAGACATGGCATCTTAAACTTTTTGAAGACAGAATATTGTATCCCTTAAGGCTTCCGTATACCTTGGCTAGGTTTAGGTGGTTAGCATGAGGAATTTCGAACACATTATTGAGAAAATTAGTACATTTCAGGAAAAAATTCTTTGACAGTAAGCTCGAGCATATTAACAGCAGGTGCACAACTCATCCACATTTTTTTACAATGAATAATAAATTGGTAAAATGCAAATTAAGTGAACATTTTTTACGCAAGGTTTCGCAAAACAATAACAAACATCAGCGCCACCTATGTCATTTCGCGTCAATAAGCTAAGGTATATGGGCGCTATAAGAGACTCGCTGCAAAAGATATTACGGAGCTAAAATCCCGTACAAAATTATGTCATGAGAAAGCAGATGATTTTGCATCTCCTTGCTATGGTTGCACCTTTAGTAAGCTGGAGACTTTAATCAAACTGAATCGGCTAAGCCTTTAATCAGGTCAAAAACAGTTATAAATCCGATTTCTTTACTGAAAATCCATGGTTTACTCAAGAAGAAATACCGAAAAAAAGTTAATCAAATTAGTTAATCTCCATGCGCAATTTTGTTGAAACTTCCTGTACTTAATTAAACAACTTTTTGCAACAACGTAACATTCCGGTTCTAAGCAAATGTATTGCACAAACTTCGATAGCAAAGTACCTCCAAATTCTACACCTGTGTTGCATTTTTTTAAATGATTTACTATTGCAAATATGGATAACTTCGAAATGGAATTGGATGTTCTAAACTTAAGATAAAATGTACCCAAATTATAAAACATACAATCAGTGGTGCTGATGGGGGGAGGGGGGTTCGTGAGGAGTAACTCCTCTTGGCCATGTTCTTGGGGGGGGGGGAAATTGAAGCGAATTCCGCCCTCTAAATGGGGGGGGGAATTTGTATGGGTTGGGGGGGGAACTCCTCTTGGGCCTGGGGGGGATGGGCACCTCTGCATACAATCTTAGCACACTTATTGCAATCTGGAAAACGTTATATACGGTTATATAATATAGAAGAGTTTACAAGAGATTCTAATAAAATACTGCCAAACAAGTGTGCCGACCCAGACTAATGCTAAAACCCTGTTTAAAAATTGGCGCTGTGGTCGGTTCCAGAAACGGCTGTAAGCAGGTTTCCCGGGTAGCAAATGAGCCAATAAACCTCAATTATTACCTCCTATTTTACAATTCTATAAACAGGTTTTCCCTACGGCTTGCCTGTGTGGCTCAAAGCAGAGCAGCCGATACAACGACAGAAAGACATTACCTCAACTTCTTTGAGCGACTTTTTTTAGCGTTATATTCTTTGCAACTTGACTACAACAATTCTTATATAGCTCTTTGATACAATATTCCGCAACATAAAAAGGAATCCAAACTAGGGCTCTAATAGCTCCTCTGCTACTGCTGAACGTGTGTGTCCTAAAAGTTGTGGTTTAGCAATGAGAGAATAAAACGTAATCCGTGCAAGGAGACTGCGTGGTATTATGCCAGCACTCGAACCCTTTTATGCTCCAAAAAAGAAAGGTGGTAACAAGCCATCGCGAAATACGAGGACACAAAGATATAAAAATACTAGGAAACATGAGTGGTGGTCCAAAACCACGGGGGAAAAATAGCCAATACAATAAAAACAAACTTCCAACTCTCCCAACTCGGGCGAATTCATTTGCGTTTTTGTACTGGAAATAATTAGACAGCAATTTGCCTTTGGGATGCGGATGCAGTTCACAGGGTATGTAGTATGATTAGGTAAAAACAGCAGGGGAGCATATGGTCAGCAAGTGAGCATTTGTGTCGTCACTAATCAAAACCGGGCTGCTTTTTAGCACATTTTCTCGAGCGCAAAAAAAAATATAGCAAAAACGGACACTTTATTTGCGACCAAAAAAAGCAGGCAAACCTTGATCCACACTGATAAACTTGCCATAATAAAGACCAAGACTATTTTACGAAGGTCATCGTTATTCTTTGTGAGCTTTATGGGTTACTCGGGCTCCTCTTACTTACAACACTCTTTCATTTTGAATACAAAAGCATTATAAATTGTGCAACTTTTGACTGGCAAGCGGCATGGGCTTGTCCTCTGATAAATATCCTAATTGAAATTAATGTCATGAAGCTCAGCAGGCTTTTTTCCTTCTTATCGGTCAGACAATAGACTTCGCCATTGGCCATTTTTTTCTAGACAAGTCGTTCCGATAATCTAATCTTCGGCTTTACACGCATAGCTTTCGGGCTTAAACTGGCCAGTTTCTAAATCCAAAGTTACCTTAACCCCTTATACACCATTTATCTTATCCATAGGGTGTCCCTAATGCAGTATGCATTAATCGACATATAATATATCCCTACCCAAAATATCTCCAAAAGCGTTGTGAAATGCGTATAATAGCAAACCTATATAAAACACAGTATAGCTTTTTAACGCGAACCTTTTCACGTATGAATAAGACATGAACTCTTTCAAACCAAACGCACAGCGAAGGGGTTAAAAATTTTTACAAGGCCCAAAGCGTGAGAAAATATCGAAATTTTTAAAACACTAAATCTCTTAAGGACTTTGGGCTGGAAGGGTAAAAACAAGGTTCCTACACATCAACGAACCAAAACTAATTCATCAACGACGCTCAAAACTTTCATGAGCCATCAAGAGTAAATTGAAACTGCTGGCAAGCTGATGTTATCGTCAGTAGTTATTTGCTTAAGCAGTTTATGGCCATAGGAAACTATACTAACGCTCTTGGGAGCTTTTATAAAAACCAGAGGGCGACATGGGTAAAAAGAATTATCATGGAATTCTAATTAGCAGAAGGGCGGCGCATTTTGCATTCACAACGACGAAAGGGATGGGAAAACACTTCAATGCCGTTCCCTCCCTATGAAATCACTAAAATCCCGCGTTAAAGAACAACAAAACAGATCAACAAGAAAACACGTGAAGAACCTAAAGTAGGCACTATCACCTAAATTCCCGCCATCTGAACCCTAGAGCTGCGAGTCTGGAGACATATTGCAGGGGAAGTCACACTAGAAAACGTCATTTTCTTAAAGATATCACACTTACGCAAATGGAAGGATCGCGTAAGCTCGTAATGACCCCATATTTTAACGTGTCATGTATTTCCGTGGCCTTGTGTACCACGCCTCTTATGCATTTGATAGAAACTTTAGTTTTCCCCATCAACTCGCCTCATTCAAACCGTGACTAATAAGACCAGCGGTCTCACACAGGATTACGGAATATCACGTTCAGGTTGTCCCCCGAAATGTGTGTACATTTCCCGGCTAATGTGTCCACGTGAAATAACTATTCAGTATCACACGTAAACTTTTGAAAGCTTATACACATGCTGGACATGTACCTTTCTAAGTGGAAGATTAACGAATCCATTGTCTTCTAGAATACTAATAATTTTGCAAATTTCTACTAATAATATATAAATAATAGTTAATACTCCACCTAACACTGTTGCAGATTTACGTGCTTTCTTAAATTTTACCGTTGGCGATCGTTATATTATAAAAGATACCGCTGCTGAAGAAGGTCTGTTATTTTTTTATTTAACTTAACGCTTCACTATTAACTAACAATAATTATTTACGATTACTTACATCATTTAGCTGGATAACAACGTAGTGTAGTCGTATCGGATTAGTTTTATCTTTAAAATCGATATTTGTAATCGTATTCTTATTAGTATCGATACTTAGTACACTGTTTACCTCGATAACAACATACTGTATATTAATTTCGCATTAGTATTATTGCTAAAAAGCGATAGCTAGCATCGTATTATTATTCTTAAATCAATCATAAAATCTAAAAGGATTTTTTTCGCAGTTCACTAACGTCCGGGACAAACGTCATGGGTCACTGCTTTATTCAAAAACAAAATTCAAAGAAGGAAATAAAAATAAATATTGCATTCAAGAGCCAGAAGTTAAGCGCGACTCTTTATGCACCTTGATGTATATTGCATGGGCCCCACGTGGCAAACTCAGCAAGCAAGCCCGGGTAGGATATGCACAGCAAGCCAATTTGAGTTTGGCATACACTGTTCTCGGGGCTTAAACAGACCATTCAAACTCATGTACGAGTTTGCATAACGTAAGGAAACGGCACTTAATTTATGACAATGACTTCATATTTCCTCCTCAGGGCATTTTACCAAGAAGTGACGCGATGCCCTTTACTTCTTAGGTATAACCCCGTTTTGTGCCTTTGACTCACGCAAAGGAGCGAACGTAAACCTGTAACTGTGGGTGGGGTAGTACTTGTCGAAGATAGTTGCAGCAATGCGAGTCTGTATACTCCACAACACAAGAAAAAAACCTTTTCTAGTTGTTGACTAAACAATTTCTGAGTAATTTATACCTTTGAACTTTGCCCTTAAAGGAAAGTAAGAAAGGTGTATGCCACGAACCGGAACTCTGTGCCTATACAGATCTGCGCGACTTAATCTCTAATATTTCAGTCTGCATCTGCACATTTGCTTTCGTTGCTTTAGCCCACCTCTAATGCCTACCCCCTTCATTGCTGTCATAGGTGAAAAGATATTTACCATAATACACGAATTTGAAAGTGCCAGCACCTCATCGCTGAAGGAATATTTTATAGAGAAAGGACATTAGAAAAAATGAAGCTTTGAAAGAACAACCCCCTACCAAAAAAAGAAGACAAAAGTTGCACGCACTATTGTTACAAGAGCATATGGGATGCGCGGTTTGGACAAGTTGAAATACAGAAAAGTCTCCTGGTGATTTTAAGTAGCTTTATAGAGTGGCTAATTACTCGTTGGAACCATAGGCGGGCTACCTAAGGCGGGGAACTTTTAAGAAAAGCAACCAGCGAGTGTCGGCGAGTCATTTATCTTGAGAATTCAGATGGAAATTAGCCAACTAATATAGAAAGTGGTGCTGGTTTGATGTACGGCTGCCAAAGGAACAAAACAAAAAGTGCCCGTTAACTAACAACTGTATGGGGAAGAAAACCCCAGGTTTTATAGTGTTCTAAAGCCTTTTGGCATGTCAAGAAGTAAATTTTTCCCGAAGCACGGTGGGAAAGGTTTGTGAAACTGGACAAAAGAGTCCATAGGTGTTAAAACATACACCACTGAGTTAACCGAAAAGGAATGTATAGACTTTTGTGCTTATGAGAGACCTAAATCATCCAAGGTCTGCGTAATGAGATTTACGGGGCGGTGACAAGAAACCCATTCGTTTGCTTCAAGTACAAGAAGGCCATTAATTATCAACCAAGATTCGGAGCTCAACAGGCATTGCTCAAGGAACATTCACCTGCCTTTTCCATCGTGATCTCGTCTTGCGAACCCTATATATCTGTCTTTAGAGATTGTATCTTTATTTACTCATATCCAGTCGAACCCATTAAGGCACATTGTTCCGACATGTACACTTCGTCTGTGCACTTATCCGTTTTTGCAGTTATCAAGGTTATTAAACACACTTCAATGACCAAGAAGAAAAAAAAAGCAAAGTAGGAAGCCGCTTTCTGCATTGCTGAGCACCAGCAAATCAGGTCAGTCTAATCGAGTCCGATCCGATTTGCTGTTGCTCAACAATGAAAATGTTAAGAAGCACTAGTTTAATCAACGGTACTCCTAAATAGCTGCCTTAGAGATTGTTTATTTTTATACACTCATGCTTTGAAGACCATGGAAAAAGTCGTCTTAAAGCTTCTTAAATAAACAATGTATACGCTGACGAAGCTCCCTAATCCTGCCTAATACAATTAGAGTGACAGGATTCATGGGAGCAGCGGCGCATAGAGAAGAATTTCTTTCCTAAAAGAAAAAGAAACGCTTAGGTGTCACTGCATGGGAAGAAAGTGGAGCTCGATGCGATTAGCCAGATAGTGTAGCTACCCACCTTTATGTAAATTGACCAATAATGCAAGACGTTATGTTGCTCCCGTCTTAAGTTAACTTCGTTGATTGTTCCGATATTGTGTGGGCCTTTGCTTCCGTGGTTAAACCTATAACGTTGCTAAGAGTTTTGGATCAAATGTGGTCAGCGAGTCAAAGAGAGAGAGGCCTAATCTATACCTGTTCTCTTGAGCCTTCTAATCTCGACCTGTTTTCATCATTAAAGAGCCACGGTATCGCACCACGGCATAAAAAATTGGCTACTGTATTCTTTGCTCTCACTTTGTTTTAAACTATATATCGCTTCCTCATTTGCCCAATACTCTTGGAGGGTAGAACACAGGCTTTTGTACAAGGGATACCCCCTAAGCCACATCCAAACTGTTTTATTAAAAACTAACTAGATTACCGAAAAAGCTTTCTGTATACTCGGATATTGATGTTCTTGATACGCAATCAATTTGAAGTTAGTCTAGCGCAAACAGATCACACCCGAAAACTTTGCCTCGAAAACTTTCACGAAATTAAAATGTGAAACCTAAATAAATACATAATAGAAATACTATATGTAATTTTCAATTAAATTTAGCTGTTTTTTTCTAGAGCTTAAGAAAAGGGGGATGTTAGGTCAGGTTGGTTAATTTTTAATAGCGAAGGGCATGTGCTGGATTGTTTCACCATTGAAAATATAGCGTTGGATTGGTCAGGAAGTTTGATAGATTTAAATTATAGTCGCAGGGTGTTGCCTAATTAGTTTTGCCCTATATTTATTGAGCCGTTCATAGTGGATACAAATATGACGGAGGTCTGGGACGGTTTGCACCTTCTAGGTATGATCAAAGATTAGATGAAGACCTTTTGATCTGGTGTTATAGGTACCAAATTGTTTTAAAGTGAGTTGGGCAAGCCTGAATTAATGACGCAATTAGTGTGCTTTGGCATTTCGCTCGTTAATCCAGTTTTCGGTCCATTTTGTGAGAAGAACTTTTTAAGTTTCATGTACGGAAATTTTGGATTACTCTACTTTAATTTAATGTCTGTAAATTACTCTATTTATCTTAAATTATTTATTAAATTATCAGCAATTATTCATTAATCATCAGATTACATGCCAAAATAAGTAACTAAATTATTAGTTTAAATTACTAGGTAAATTGTTATTGAATTAATATTGATGATTGATTAGATTCTCACTGAATTAATATTGACTTGCTTAGCATAGAAGGTGTCAACATTATTTAAATGGCAAAATTATTCTCCATTTTCCGTACATTCCATAGACAAAATAAAATTACGACATTGCTTGGATGGTGGAATTGAAAGCGAAGGCAAATTATTTCGAACCTATCGAGCTAGGTGCAGGTACTGGGTGCAGTATAGTAAAAGTAAAAAAAAAATGCCGGAGTTCAAAAGCCCAATTTCTGTTTTTTCAAAAGAGTATGCGAAATGTTACCATACTGAAATGAGCCAGGGCCTTTAGGGTCCACCTGACCACCCCCTACAGTTCTTGTTAATGACCGATCAAGTCACGTGACTTTCTATCTGACATTGGCATCAAACCTTCTCCCATGTGAGGCAGTAAACTGAACAGCAGGTGCCCTGCTCTGCATTGTATCGTACAGTACAACTTCTTCTATACTGTAATGCACGAGAAATCTTTAGCATTTCAAATTCCCGCATTTTTTTGCCTTGGTATATTCGCATTGCAATGAAAAAGCTATACAATACGACCCACACAATCAAAAATCGGACGTTCGAGAGCTCTGGATGAATAAGTCCTAAAAGAAGCATGTCCAAAAGCATAAAAAGAATCCGTTTATAGTAAGGCGTGACCGCCACACACGTCCGTCGTAAGCGGTCCAAACGGAGTTTATACAGTTCGACTGAGAATCTGTGTAATATATTTCATAGAGATATATGAAAAAAATCCAAGAAAAAAACATAGGTAAATTGAAATGAGTATCTGCTAAATTCAGCAATGGGTATCTGCGAAGAGAAGCTTTCCAGACATCATCTGTACATACGAGAAAAATTCGAATGGAATAAAGATTCTCCATTTTGACAAAGGTGCGGGACAAGCCATGCAAAAGCGATACAAAATTTCTTTCAGCTATGAACATACCCTCGTGGTTTCCTTATTCATGACGCACATCCGCATACATCACTTCTTGCCTGGTTTCTTTGGCAATACAATGATGAATGCCGAAAGGGAGAATAACGCTTATTGTTTGAGTACTGCAAGCTAATACACGCCAATCCTCCATTTACTCCCGGTTACTGGCTCTTCTAACGTTATAGTTTTGGAAGGCTGTTGCTGTTGGGGCATGTCATGTACAAAAATATGGGAAATGGCTAAGGTGCAGACATCTTTGCTCACGACAAAGCTCATCTTAAAGGCAAAAAGGCATCCTAATTCCCCCGAGAAGGAAGAAACCCTATGCACACCGTCCCCAGTTTCGTGTTACAAGCTTACAACCCGGGAAACAGCGTTTGCGTGTGATGTTTTACCTGCAATCTGTCAAGCATCGCGAGAATCGAGAAAATGGCACTATTCAATTAGCAAGTGAAATCATCAAACCAATCACGTTGGGAAAATTTCCGTGTTTTTGAAGGCCCCTTCGAGAAACTTATCCTCTTCAATCAACGCAAAGCTCCATGACATTTTAAAGCTGATGAGAAAAGCGCACAATGATCCTTCTCCAAACTTTTACCTTTTCAGACCAAGGGTTATAGATCTGTTGAGTTCGAGGTTGGCCGTGGACCATCGGTGTGAGAAACTTTACAACCAAGCAACCATCATTGGGTATGCGACAGGGAAAAGAAACATACGGAAACCAAAAAGGGATAATAATAACAACAAGAAAACCCAGCTATAATTATCCGTCATTTGTTAGATTCGGAAGTTCGGATGTTAAGGAAAAAAGCGACGCTTTGGTGAAGAAAAGATCAACTGTGGAGTGCATATCCCCAATCGTGAGTGCTGTAAAACTGTTGATGGCCCAAAGATCTTTCACACTTCCCTTTTGTTTCTTTAACAATAACTGAAGGAAGGCAAGGCTTGCATGGAAGAAAAAGACACAAAAAAAGGAAAAGGAGACAAAAAAGACTAAGCGTTGGGTAAATGCGGCACGTCAGAGAGACAATATTGCACGTGGCTTATAATCGTCCAAGTTGACTACTCCTAGAGAGACTTAAGCATCAACTGGTTTACGACGTGTTCGACATATCTTCAATCAGAAAATATTATATTGCCCAGTAGGAAAGTAGCCTCGCGTGTCGAGGCTACACGCCGTGGGAAAAAGCTGACGGAAAATAATAATAAAAAATAAATATGCAAAGAAAATAACAGAAAGAAATAACTACGCTCTCTCCCTCACCAGAAACTAAAAAAAACGAAAATACTTTTCGCAGCGTGTCTAAGACACAAGCAGGAGTTTTTCGTCTAATCACAAGATGTTAAACTGATAAAAATCGACATCTTCTGGAATGCAAAATGATCTCACACATCACATTTTCTTTTCTTTTTGCCATTGCATTGCATTTTATAAATACAGTCATACATCCATGAGTTTCTTTCGAGAAACATAACTAAAATGAAATTCGACAACCTAAAACCCGAAGCCTAAATAGCAAGAAAAAAATTAAGCACAGTACATCCCGCTGCGTCCTACTTCCCCTTGTTGAACGCTTGTTAGTTCGTTCACTTGTTATGTTTTAGAATCTTAACGATAAATAATAATAAAAAGTGAGGGAATTTGGCTGCAAAGTCTCGCTTCATTAATCGAACCACGGGAGGAAAACTACGCGTGCGGATACAATAGCATTATAATTAACAGGGAAACAATGCATGTTGCTACAAGGCAGATCCTCTTCGATGACATCTTTTCAGATTCTCCTCGAGTTTATTAACAACTTGCACTCTTCCCTACGCGCAACAACGCGTAAATCAGCCTCTGGTATCCTTTTTGTATTACTTTTTACCTTTTCTTTGGGAGAATCGTCATTAAAAAATCTTGGATAACAGATGGGTGTTATAGTGTGTCAAGATAAAAAATATAAGTATGAAACAACAGGGGCACGGACACTGCATACAATGCATTGCTTGTTATTACCCATAGCTCCATAACGGCAGACAGTTAATGACTTTCTATTTATTTTTTCCCTCTTGCCTTTGGAAGCAGGGCTCTTCTACGTTACACATGGGACAATAGCGACACTATAACATATCAATTGTGCTATGCGATAAGCTAGCCGAACTATACGCCAACGACTCGTGTGTGGCTTTGTGGTTGATGTCAAGGTAAAAGGAATATTTCATGCCAAGATCAGGAGAAGTCTGTGCGGAAAGAAAAACGCGTATTTCCTACAACCCGTGTCAAGGAAAGGCCCGCTTTTCCCCAACTCATAACGGAATGACTCTCCCGAATTCTATAACAATAGACAGTTTTACAACCGTCAAAATTCCGGATAGTCACACACACTTTTACCCTCGCTTTTTAACCTTTGCATATACCTTTGCCTTCTAGTATTACCTCAAAATCGATTGTCATTTGTATGCCTTATTGATACCCGAAGAAATTATCCAAATTCTTCTCATTCTTAGGTCGACCTAAAAATTCATAAAAACAAATAAAAAAAAATCTTTCCGTTTCTTGAATCACGTGAAAGCTCTCCAGTTGAGTTGAAAACTGCTCCAACATTTATATGTCTAATTTACATCCGAAGAAATTATCCAACTTACTTCTAATTCACTTCTTAGGCCAATCTATAAATTCCTAAAAAAAATAAATCTTTCCTCCTCTGAAACGTGACATTTCCCCATGAGTTGCAAAATGCACCACCATAACGCGAAGAGGGTTTGTATGTACAGTAAAAAATTAATTAATAAATAAAATACTTAACTTATTGAGCCTTTTATGTGAACTGTTATTTTCGTATAAGATGAACTTTCTCATAAGATCAGATTTTCTCATGAGAAAGAAAAGAGCTTTTTCGTCGTGAATAGCCATTTTTTGGTCCTGAATAGCAGGATTTAACACTTTTACGGTCCACACCGAGGATGTTTATTTACTCATAGCAGCCCAGCAATATATAAAGATGCACAATAGAAAACCGGCAACAAAGAATTTATTGGACAAAGTATACGATATAGGCATCACTCATAGACGGCGATTATCGATGTTCTAAAAAAAGGTGTGTTCTTTTATATCGAAGAAAGATATAGCGATAGGTCGTGACACGGCCTCCAGCTGAGGGAGCTCGGGAAAAAATCTTATTTTTTACGCGTAAATTTTTTAACTTTCAATCTGGTCCCTTTAAACACCGAAAGCCGAGTCATGCTCCACGTCCAAGATATTAATATCAATTAAGTTCTTTCTCCCAAATGGCAGACCCTTATACCGAACGTACGAAAAAAAAGTTACAAAATATCCTATTTGCTTCGGTAAGGAGTTTCACAAAAATCTGTCAATTCACCTTAAGAAATCGACGAAGTTTTTCTTATTTAACTTGTATAATTTATTAATATAAAATTTCAAGAAATTTTGAGCTTCATTATTACTTTCAAATACGTTTAAAAGCATTTTTAGTATTAAGTATTTTATTCCAGTAGTATTTTATTATTTTTTATTTCAGCGAAATTTGCAAACTTAATTCAGAAAAATCAATACCGCTACAAAACTCCCGGATATAGCTTACCGCTCTATATGGAACGATAGCATGGGAAAGGCAAAAGCAGTCTTACATAAAGAAGTACAACAAATTTCTACAAAACTTCTTGACAGTAATGTAGGTGATATCAATAAAAATGGTGAGAAAGTTTTCTTTTTAATTTTTTTCCTTCAATAGTAACTTAAATAATACGTAAAATGCCTTCATTAGTAACTTATTTTCCGCAAAGAAGTTTTTCCCTTACGCGATAGAGAATAAAATTAGGAATAGGAAACTGGCATACACAAGCATATTACTTTAATTTTATTAGAAAAATCTTACAAATGGAATACTGGTTACAATGTTATCCTGTATGCCGTTTCATGCGCAGAAGCAACGCGCGTTCCTATACCCCTAAAACACACTTGCGCCGCCCTGCGGTAGTAGGGTGTAATAAGCTAATGTATACAAGAAAGGCAGATTTGCTATTACTTTAATATCAATGTATACTACTACTTCAATACTTACTTTTATAATACTTAAAAATGTGTGGCATCACTCGAATACTGAGATTACTTCAATATTATTCAATTTTTGGAAAATATTTCGTCTATATAAAACGAAATATCATAAACGGTATTTTGCTAGTTATTACGGCTCATATAAATTTTTAGTACAGATACTGCGAAACGTCAGTATTGTGAGAAAAATAAATTGAAACAAAATAAATTGAAAGAAATATAATTTGGTTAAACAATTAATAGCATTTTTCTTTACATTTTTAGCATCACGTACGCCGAAAAATACTACCATTTCATTAGAATCAACAGAAGAGGGTGTAAACTTGGATTGTATAAAGACCTTAAGATGACGGTTATTAAATTGGTGGGGCAGGACAGGAAATTATACGTTTACAGAAAGCAAACACGTTGAAAGGCGTTACGGGCTCTATTCCATAGGGTAAAAATTGGGATAACAGACTTAAAAAAATACATGTACAAAGGGGGGCTATAAAAAGGAAAATAAAAAATTAAAAAAAGAATACATATTGCGCTAAAAGACTGGTTGTAGTCACCTGACAAGCATATTTCAATAGGTTCTCGTTACTCCGCATCAAACGCACTCTCTGGGTCTTTCCCATGTTATCATCAGGCAAAGTGAGGAGAGGGAGTGAGGGGTGTATGTGTGGCAATCTGGCAATTGTGGTCATGGAAAGCTAACGTGGCCTAAGTATCTTTTTGAAGTGAGCAAAAAATAAAAATAAAATAAAAAGGGGGCTCTGAAAAATGACACGGCAAAATCCATTGTACTTGTATGTTCTATATTTCTTCCTATCTGGCTCCCCTATACAAACTTTAACAATAACGCCCCCTTAACGTTGAGGCTTCTTTGGAAGAAAAGCGATGGCTTTTTAAAGCCCATGGATCATTAAAAATGTACAAATGCCGCAGCCCAGCTTTTCCAAACGTAAGGCTATGGCTTAATTGTACACCTGACACCTTACGCTGCACACCTTTTAACGCCAAAAAAAGACTTCCTTGAAATGTTAAAAACATGTATGTTTTAATTTCCAATCGACTTGACTCTTACACTTGCTAAGCATTTTGGAAATTTTCAGATTTTTTTTATTTTATATTATTATGCTGTACTTAAGTTATTAAGTTAAGGCTCCCGTATACCTTAGCTTAATGATGGGAAAGAGTCACATATGGCGCTGATGTTTGTTATTGTTTTTACGAAAACCTTGCGAAAGAAAGTAAAAAAAGAAATAGCTAGCTAATTATCAGCTTGTTTTGCTTCAGGAAAGTACAACTTATCACCACAGTCTGCTGTAGCAGGACAATGTCCCAAACCAAATCGTCAAAGTTTCGGAACAAGATCTTTCTCCTTGAAAAATGTTGTGTATTGGTTGTGCACTACCTATTTTGAAGCTCGAGATTACTATCGAAGAGTTTTTTTTCATTAAATTCATTAGTTTTCTCAAAAAGTTGTTCCGAAATTAACCATGCTAACAGCGTATATGGGGCTAAGGTATATGGGGGCCTTAATATATTATTCTCGGATGTTATTATTAGTTTTACAAATATGATACTTCTTTAACCATAGAGTTATATTTAGACATTTCTTACTTTTCAGATTTTTAATAACTTTACCTAGGAAGTCGACGTTTAAACTTTCAGTTGCGAAAGAAAAACCAGTCTCAACTTTCTATTTCTATTTCAGCATTTCACACAGCATTGATCCAACTTCACTTTTCAATAGTAATAGTAAAAAAAGATTCATTCGTATATTACACTCCACGAAGTTTCCCTCCTATAATTTGCATAAAAGCCCATTTCTTTCCGCCCGTGGCTTCGCCTCAGCGATACATAGCACAAGAGATCCATAACACAAGACAAGCTCGCTCTCTTCTGACAGTTTGTCACTCGACCTCGTTTCATTGTCAAGTATAACCTGCCACACATAATAAAATGACATGATATGCTGCCCACGTCGTATATTGCAATTTTCTATCATATACAGCTCTCACGGATGGAGAAGTCTTCTATGATTGTTTTTTTACATTTTTTTTCCCTAACTGAAAAGACACTTTTTGGCAACCTAGGTGTTCTTTTAAACAAAAAATTTCACAGCCAGCTTATCTCATGTCTGTTTTTATTTATTTTTTACAGAAGAAGGTAGTCCAAGCCAAAAGACATCCGACGTATTTTACTTGGTTATTAAACGAATAAAAGCCGTTAGATGGGTATATTCGATCCCCGAAAAAAAGCTCTGATGTGATTCCGTGTTCACTTATCGTCGACTTCCCAATGACCGTATCATTAGCCTTTCACGTATAAATACACATCTCCTCGTGCTGTCCGTTGACCTGGATGCAGAAGCTCCAAAACGCTCTTATACAGCATTCCAGCAGCCACTTAGAAAGAGATCACACATTGAAGGCTACACAAAAACCAGCTCCATTTCCTTTTTTTTCGCATTTAATGGAGCTCAACAAAAGAATATTAGGATATATAATTAATCTAATAATAATACTACTAAAATACTACTAATACTACAAATAATATAAGTAATAATAATAATAAGGTAAAATTCTGTGAACTCTTGCTAAGATCTGATTTTTACCACGTGACCACAATAATGTAACATTTGTGAGAAGAAATAAAGTCATAATAATAACAATAAATAAAATACAATTAAGCTGCAATAGATACAATAGAGGTTAAACTAAATATTGACGCTAAACAAACTATTTTTAGATCTCCTCGTTTTTTCTGTTTCTTTTTCCTCACATGAATTTCCGAAAACGAATTTTGCTTTGGGAACTCAAGAAATCGACTCGGTCTATACCATAGTACAAGTTGTTCAAGTTACATTGTGCAACAGGAAAAGCTTATCAAGCGCACGGTATGCTCTTTTTCATACCAAGTAGTTTTTTGTCGTCGCAATCAGCGTTAGCCAATCCCGTACAGTCTCGTCGTAGATCACCACAGCGTCTGGGTCGCTTTTATGTGTGCCAGAAGAAAAAAAGCTTTCCAAGACTTGATACAACAATTCCATTTGGCAAGGGCACATAAGGAGTCTTGGGATAAGTTATAGAGCGCCAGCCAAGATAGACACAGATGGTGCAGGTCACATAAGACCGAAGCAATCGAGTCGTAAATTTGCACCCGCTGCAAAAGACTCGAAAGCTTTTTAAGCCCCCAGACGGGGGGGGGGGGGAACTCACAAATAGACAACTAACTTTTGAATGGTACCTTTCTATCGGCTCACCCTTATTGGACTCGGACTGCGCTGGGTAAAAAGGAACCTTCTACTCCAATTATTTCTAAAAGAAGATGATTGAAACTCTGCAGGAGGGCACACAAGGAAATCGAGATGGGCATCGGAAGCCACTCAATTTATGAATGCAAGCGTGAAAAAGATGATGCCCATACGGATAGCCACGCACGCATGCAAAGCCACAGCCACAAGACTGCTGTCAATCATCATCAAGCATACGTGTAATCAAGGCAGACCATCGTTCTCCTCTGCGGCTGCTGGACTCACACGTCTCTCGACCATTCCTTTGCAATTCCAAAAGATTTTTTAACCTTCCTTTCGCTACTTTTTCACGCTGTGGAAAATATATCTAAAAACAAACCAAACATAAAAATAGGAATCAAACAAAAGAAAATTGAGGGATTCTGTTCAAGCTTTCTCTTTAATAATGTGTTGTAATAATGTTTGGCCTTCCTTCTTAAGCTATGAAGCTCAAAATAAATGAATGTGCAATATCTTGCTCGATTAACGGTTTGCTTGAGATCACTGTTAGATCTACTTTGTGTCTTATATGAAACACTTTGTATCAAAGGTGATCGCAATATTTAATCGTAAAATTAGCAAATACTTTTTTTCAATCCACAGCTTTCTAGTTAAACATCGTCGAAGAAACCCTTTTCGTTTATTTTATTTTACAAGAGGTTTCGCGGAATTGGTGAGCATACAATAGACTATAGAGTGTATCGCATATCCACCTGTCGATAGCTTGATACGTATCTATATAAGTTCGTTATACCACTTGTTGTCTTGCAATCCAATCAGGTGGTGCGGGATGGCATGTTTCTTTGATGGCCTATCTATAAGCCTGGGCTCATGTATAAACATTACTTCCTATAACTCTTAAGACTGATCATGATACACCGCGGCTTTATATAAGCTTGTACGCAGCCCCGGCTTACGTCACACACGCATACACATACGAGTTTCACGCGCTATTTATTAAAAGGAGAAGCACAAAGAATGCACTTTTGGTACGTTATATAAAGGTCGCCGATATTGAATTCCCCAGAAAACAAAAAGAGAAGAGGGAGAAAAGAAAGATGGGGTTATATATTTATATAGATGTACCAAGCTGCCGTGCAAACCAGCACTTCGTCTTCAACATTATATTACGCAAGGCTTAAAATATAAAGGTGTGCACACCAACTGCTTCGTGGGACAACTCACGACTTCCAGGCAAAGCATTTGCATGTTTGGTATTTATCCTTTTTGGTTACCCGGTCTTTTTCATTAACTCTTCTTTTACGTTCAGCTTTCCGAAAGTCATGCAGAAATGCCTTCTTCTAGCACAATGACTGATGCAATGTACACAAATATGTTTGTAATGTTTACAATTGTTTATTGGAATCAAAGGTACCCACAGTATTTAAATGCAAGCCGATTTGTAATTCAATATTTCTATTATTTATGCGTAATTTTACACATTTCGGTAGTAAAGTGCCTATAAATCCTGTGCTTACACTGTAAACTTGCACGTGTTTTTACCATGTTTTACTGGCACAAAAGGTACCACCATGTTAAATTGTAAGAATTAGAAGAACTGTACGGATTATAATTTTAGAGCTCGAACTCAAATTCCTAGCTTCATTTCCCTGTCAAAGGCGTCAATACAAAGCCAAGCATAGTTTTCTTTAGAACTGCGAAAGTGTATAGTCGAGATCCTTATGGAAGACCTACTCTACCGGACGGTGACATTTAAAATAAAAATCGACTTTTGAAAGGCGGACATGCAAATAAGACTCTCTTGCTTTTGTGGTCATGGGGTATTATAAAGCTTGGGTATCCCACGCTTCTCAACGTAAAACGCACAAACGCTTTTTCTTCGTTTCTTTTCAACTAAGAATAAGACTACAATGTAAGAATACATCCCTTGTTGTCATACGGATCATGTTGACTGGCGAGGGAGAAGATGCGCTAAAGAGAGAAAGATGCGCAATGAGGATAAAAGATTAAGGACTGGTCACGTCGCATCTATTAGTTTTCCAATAGCCGTCTCATTACAGTCCGTTTTGATCCCTATCAACATCTGGGCAACACGGTAAAAGGGGACACGAAGCGTTCGAAAGAAAGGGAAAGAAAAGGGCTGCGAGCATGGAACTCTCCGCAAAGTGACAAATAGGTGCTTTCTTTGTGGCTGCTTTGGTTAAGACCAAACCCATAGACCCACGGTATCGGCGGTCACGCCAGCATGGTGCACCACGTGACCTCAAGCAGCTAAAGGTTAAAAGGCCGAAGGAATGACTACATTGAAGCAATAGCAAAGGAACTTGAGGTCGTGAAAAGACACCCCACAGAAGAAGGGAGTCAGAAGGTACTAGCCGTATGTAAAAGCCTTTCGTGACTTGACTTGGAACCATCGAGATATTCGCAACTACCATCATTTACTGGGATCAATGGCGAGCGCCGGTCGGTCGCCAACGGTATTAAGCACTTTGGCACTTTTGGCAGTTGTCGGAGGAGGTGGTGGAGGAAAAGTTAAACAGACCGTATCATGCACGGGCTGACATGGTCATAATTTTCGCATCACGCTTGTTGGCTTAGGTAAATACGTAAATATGTATCTGCTGGAAGTGCGGGGGTGGTTTATTTACAAGGAGTTAATTGGAATGACTTAACGAACTGGGCATAGTTATATATGCGAGCATACGGATGACTTGAAAAGATAGAGTGGCAATCTTATGGAAACAGGCTAAATTAGGGCAACCGATTACTATGCAAAGTAATGGCGTTTGATTTATCTCTTGCCCCTTTGCACAATGCAAAAGCGACGAACTATAGAATGCGTATACTTGTTTTATGGCAAGACTTTTAACAAGCTTGCACATGGCCAAAGTGGTAATTATAAACAGAGAAAAAAGCTCTCAAGCACCACAGAAAAACTGGACTGGACCTGCCACGACGCAATGAACGTCTCCCTCCCCAAAAAAACAATAATATAAATAAATAAAAAAAGCTATACGAAAGCATAAGAAGTAATTTTGTATCTGCTTTTTCTGTGCGTCCTAAAGTAATTCCGACTCCGCCTTTAAAAGTTTTAAAACGCTTCAAACTTAACACAAGACATTTGAGCCTTTTAAAAGACTCACTTGGACTCTTCTAAGAGCAAGGACGATATTTGACGTTTAAGTGTTCAAGTGCCACACTTTAGCACACTAGGGCGGCTCTCTGTTTGTTCGCTGGTCCTTGCCATTAAACAAAGTCGCGGCATTTACTTATTCCGGGACAACTCTGACCCTGAGACATTTTTTTCTTTCTCTCTTTTCTTCAACAAAGTTTACAACGAAGTTTACAACAAAGATTTCCAACCCTGGCTGCTCCTCTTTTTCTCTTCTTTTTTAACCTTACACCCTCGTGCAATGAAACTTATTACGACAGGTAATGTCCGGTTTTATTATTTGCCAAAACGAGTTCGCCCGGTTTGATGACGATAAATGAAACAACTTCTGCATCTACTGCACGCTTTTGTCCATTCTTGGGAGTTCCAGCCCCAAAAGCATCTTGCCAACTGTGACATAATTCCTGCTGCTTTATGTAACTGTGTGCCTCTTATGCCGCTAGAAACTGACAGTCTAAAGGCGACTTTAATGGTTCCAACACTGGCTTTGAGTACACGATCTGGAGCGGAATTCTGCAGAACGGCATTCTACCATTTGACAACACCCAGAAAAGCACAACAGGATATACTCAAATTCAAAAGTGCGAACCGTGTGTTGAAACTCGACGCCCTTTTTCTGGCCCAGAATGTTGGGAGGTTAATACAGACACAAGTCCTTCTCCTCCCCTTTCACCTGTTCGAGATTGAAATTAATGAAAATTTAAATTCAACCACGCTGTTGCTTCGAGTGCCATTCTTGCGGTGTGTACCATTGCATGCGTGTGCCTTGCATGATAAATGTCACACCTTTTTATTTTCGCTGTTTCTTTTTGTATGTACTTAGATCTTAAAAGGAACGTGGAAGACACACCCTTTCACTAAAGCTTATTTTTAAATTGTATTTATTTTTATTTTTTAACACTATACGTGCATATAGCGTGGGTATAAGTGCAACTCGGAAGGGATCGGCAAAAAGGCTCGTTTATCATCAAGGGGCTTTGCGAGTTCACATGCTAAACCATTGTTTCATGTTAGTTTATGCAAACAAGTCAAAAAGAATGTGTTCTTATCTTACAACGTTTGGTGCTCTGCATGTTTTTGTTTTGATTTTTTTATATTTACTTTGCTGGCTCCCAAAGGAGACTTTTCTGCAACGCCGAGAAGCAACAAAGTATAACACTTCGTCGCGTACACACCGGGTACACCGGAATCATTAATTCCCCTGTCAACGACGACCTCCCAGAGACCAAAAGTCGAACACCTCTGGGCCGAATACCTTTCGGTTACATATTGCGAGTCCTTTATTAAAAAAAACCCTGGGCGGATTGAGAAAAATCCCCTTCCACTCCCTATACACAATAATCAAAAGGGGGAAACCTCTCGAAACCAGAATGGAATGATACCTAGTTAGGATGCTGCAGCAGATATGAAAACATGAGCTTGTTCGCATTCGACTTCTCGCCTGCACTCTATACTACAGTAGAACTCCCATTTTGTCAACCCCGATTATATCAACCACCATCGCGCTGCCTTTTTTTGCAAACCACGCCTACGCGTGTCGCTGTTCGTTTCTTAGCTCTCACATAGATATTCTGTTGTGGATGCGTCCTGTTGTTTTCCACGATTTTTAGCTGTGCCAGTCTGTCTCTTTATTTATTTTGTATTTTCTCTTTATTTATTTATTTTCTCAATATTTATTTAATTTTAACAGCCTTAATACAACCCATTTTCATCTTATTGACTACCGGATTTATCCAGATATTTTTCTGATTTTTTTAATTGAAAAAAAAAGTTTACCGATTTTGTCAACTATCCGACTTATCAACTACCCTCCGGTCCCGATCGGTTGACAAAATCGGAGTTCTACTGTACTCTCTATTCTCCAAATAACTTGCCGAGCTGATTTTCAAGAAGACTCGTAAAAACAAGAAAATAAAAAATACATTTTTAGGTACTTTCAAGCCAGAACCTGTAACTCCTGTTTTGCTTTTCAGTTCCACACGTTTAAGGTGCAACAGGTGCAACACTCGTAAGAGTTTTTGTCAACGGACCAAGGGAACGAAGGACGACTTGTAATAAGATGTACACCTGTCCCCGAAACGTTAATTTGGAAACACGTTAGTTCGTAGGGTACACGTAGAGTTTACAAATAAAAATAAAATAATTTATAAAATAAAAAAGAGGGAAGTTAAACCAAGAAAAGTGCAGAGCTTCAAATAGTTTATTAAGCGTAGCGAAAATAAGAACTTGGCCGATGACGTCGGCGCGGTTTTGCCGCCAAGCGGACGTCAAATGAGACAGAAAGGGATGCTAGATGGAGAGACCCATTAGGGACTTATCGGTTGCTATGATGGATGAGCAGCTCGCGGAAAGTTAATTAAAGCATGCAATGGACCGCTTGGGTGTCTAGTTAAGTGAATTGTACACAACATGTACGTATCCCTTATATTGCCGGCCAAAGCTTTGCAAGAGATAAGCAAGATTGAGAGAGAGAGGGTTTTCAGTTCTCAAGCCTATTACAGGTTTCCTGATTCCCGTTGCAATCAGACAGGTGTTGGCTTTGACAGATTCAATGGAGTAATAAGCACGTATAAAGGAGTCTTACCTAATTATAAATTCCCCTGTCTTCTTTAGTAAAAGGAGGAAAAAGAGCAGAAAATTACTGACGCGCCCTTTTTGATAATATAAGTCTAATTAAACCCTAACCAGCATCCCCAAACCCTATTCTTTATAATCGACTCTCTTTTTTTTAGCATTTAGTAATTAATATGCCCACCCACACATGCGTTGGGAAGGATCCTCCCCTCTCTCAGGTGTGTCCCACTAAAGATGCTCACGGTGAGCCTTTTCCACAATATAAGTCTTCATCGTTCTTTCTCTATACCTAATTAAGACTCTTGTCTTCTTTAGTCTTCATAAATATCCTCTATCGCGATTCTTAAATGAGTTCCATAAATAGCGGTTCCATCAAACTCGGTATATACACTTAACATCTTACTTTTGAAAGTTATTGTATGGAAGAAAAGCACCGAGTCGACATGTTAAGAAAGCCGTAACGCAAAAATCTATTAGGATGCAAGAACTTAATCCATAGAATCAGTTAGAACCTGTCATCCCCTAAACTTAATTTTACTGTATTTTTTAAGACAACATTTCACGCAAATTGAGTTTGTGGCAATAAAGCTTTTCTGATTGCCGATTCATGCGCAGAAACCTTGCGCGTTCATATCCAACCCCTGCAACCCCGCCACTGGCAGCTTGGCGGCAAACCTAAGCTAAGTTATCCGAGAGCGGTATTCCTTACTTCGGTATAGGCGGTTAGGATGGAGAATTTCGGAAAACTTTAGGTGACCAATTGTACTTTTTATAACCAAACCAAACATTACCGGCAATTAGCCAACAAACGTTACCGGCAATTAGCTACACGTTTCATTCTTTACTTATTTATGCAAGGCTTTCGCGAAAACTATAACACACATCAGCGCCATCTGTGGTATTTCGCATCAATAAGCTAAGGTATACGGGAGCCTTAAGTTTTAGCTTATTTAATTAACTTAATAGTTCTTTGGGGTTTATGATGGCGTCTTATAGCCTTTTCACCCTATTTGGTGAATACTATCTGGCGTCGAAATAGCTCCAAGCTTACTTAGCATTTTTTTCCAATGGCGGCATTTTTGGGACACACATTTGGTGTATAGTACTGTACAGTACAACGGGTAATCGCCAAAGCACGGTTTACTTGCGGTATTCCGGTATCGCGAAACTTGTAGACTAATGGGCTATTGTCCATAGAAAACTTTGGGGAGTTTTTCGCTAGCTCTAAGATAGCGACAGATTCGCCAGTAAAAGCTGACGCATAAACGCTGGGCAAGTATGAAAGCTCATCCGATCAAAGAACCTGATTAGCTTCAACTTTGTGTCCAATATACGTTCTGACCGAACCCCGACAGTGAGCGGCAATTAGTAACTCCACAGGGAAGCAACGGGGCCAACCTTACGACCCCCCATCCAAGTCTCCCAGAGCACCTCGTGTTCTTTGCAAACACTTCAAATCCCCTAATCGGGGCTCGCCATCGTGTGCGGTAATACCAAATTCCCAATACGCACCAAAACCCTATAACGAATTTGTATAAGCCATACAAAAAAAACCACCCGCGAAAAACTATAACCGCAGCATTTTCCCCATAGGAAATTCCAAAGTGACGCAGCATTTCAACTTTTATCGCCCGAAGGTGGTTGTTGATTCGTGAGGCTTAACCGAATATTTCGTATTTCGAGTCCTATTCGGAGACAGTTTTTCCCTGAAAAGTTCCCCGAAAAAAACTAGAAAAATTCAAAATACTACCACATTCTTCTTCATTTTATTAAAATAATAAAATATTCCTCGGGATCAAACTAAGCCTAAAGAATGCATTTTTTTGGGGGGGGGGTGATAAAGAAAGCTTATTGCAAAATTGCCAAGTTGGGTAGGCAAATTAATCGTCCTGTCAGTTGAGATAACAAGTCCATGCATATATCCTTTCTTTCAAGCCCAAGCCCAGGAACAAGCCAAACAGCGTTTTGGTTCCATCTCAAAACTTCTTCAAGGAGACATTCTTCCGTAAGGCTTGGACATTCAAGCTCTCAAGTGGCAACCGGCATAAACAAATATTTTTTTACACGTCGCATGACACCTGTCAGTCTTGCTCCCCCCCCCCCCCCCCCAAGAAATTTTCTGACGCCCTAAGAAATGTCGCTAGATCTTGAGACTATGCGTATTTGACGAAGAAGAAAAAAAACTAATATCTCTCATTTCCCCCCCTCTATTTCGTTTTGAAACTCGAATATACGGTTATATAAGCAAATATGGGGGAAGATCTATTAAGGGGAAATTTTTTTATGTAAAAAGAAATTCTTACAGTAAAGAAAGATAACTGCAATAAAATGAATTCGGAAGTTGAGATTTGCATTTTGGGCAGCATTGTTTCTACTGATAAATCTATGGTGTGCTTGCCAGTAACTTTTCCCAATTACCGAGGAGCGACACAAACAACCCATCCAACGGCGGCGGTGGCTGCGTGGTTGCGAATGCACGTCAGCCAAAAAGCACCCGGCAAGCCCCACTATAACAGAACGAACAAGGTGGCTGCAAAGCCTGTCGTCATTGTTTGCTCCTAATCTTGAGACGGCAAGTCAGCAGCCATGACGTGGAATAAATCAACACCATTAAAAAATACGCAACCGCCCTTTCTGTCTCGGATCTTCAATCTCTCTCTGTCTCCCCCTCGTCTTTTTTTCTTAGATTTTAGTATTATTCTGGACTCGTCTAGCACAGCCACAACTCTGAATCTCTCACTTTGAACAAAATGTCTACTTTTTCTTTCACGATACGCATTTAATTTAACTTATAAACGTTCTTGGAATCCGACTTGCCCCCCATAAATAAAAAGAAAACTTGGTTGTTGTACCGATTGTTAAGCTCGTTCCCCTTGATTCCGAGAAGACCAAAGACAAGCGTATCGAAATAAGTTTCTCTTGCCTTGTATTTAAAAAAAACGCGTCAACACAAAAAATAAAAGAAAAAAAATGAAATTAAGGGTGGGGGGATTCCATAACGAATGAAAAAAATCATCTATGTGACGTTAACGAGCTATTAATGAGTGTAAGTTCCCTCAGCACGCTCCTTCTCTCCTTTTGTAGTTTTTGAGGCGATTTTGAGAGTAAAGGGAGTGAAGGGAGGGAGTCATGGTAAAACGTGACTCTTTAAAAGTGAGTATTTTTGCCTAAAGTCTTTTGGGTCCTTTACCTGTAATGCCACGGAACAATGTCTACATGAATACATGAACGAGTTATGATTACGAGCTCTAAAAACGTCAGCTCCCCCAAAAACCTTAATCAACATGACTCTTCAACCTTAAGGTTCTGATAATTACTCTGTCAAAACTTCATCTAGTTCTTTTTTTAAGATCGCGTCTGTGATGTTCATGTACACCATCCCAAGAAGTCAGTAGTAAAATTGGACAAGCGTATAGTATATACAGCATAGTATCTTGTGCCACGCAGAGAGCATTAGGTTTCTTTTTAGGATGAATTAGATTTCCAGTCGGGGAAATACGAGACGGGGGAACCCCACGCCACTACTTTCTGCTTAACACTTAGCATACCAACGACGAAAGAGGTTATTTCTGCGGGGAAGAAAACCTTAGCACCCATTTGTGTTCAACTCTTCTATTTCACTCCACTCCATATCCGTATTCCCCTAAGCTCACCCGGAGTTATATATTTAGCTATAAGTAAAATTTAAACAAATACTATAACTATAGCAGGTTCTTTGTATCCCAACACAAATTAATTCCATCAATTGAAACCTTATTTCTGCGTAAATCTACCCAATTTTAATTAATTCTGAACGTTTAAAATGAATTCTCTATGAAATTTTATCTATGAAAAGTACCGGTGTAAAAAGTAAATTCTAAAGTATTCCCCTCTAAAATTAAGCAATTTCTACGACATAGATGTGTAACTGGCACCAATGAAGCCGCAAAACACATGTAATTGCAAAGAATGTCACTCGATGTATGAAGATACTTTGACCTATTTAGGAAAATTAACTCTTTGGGACGCCTGGCGACCGAAACGAAAGGATGTTTCGTCTCCAAGGTGGGCTTGATAAAGAATTTAACATGAAGCATCAAATTTGTTGGAGAATTTGACACCACGTTCAATACCCTATCATCCTAATGCTAATCAAGTGACAATGGCTGCGCTGAAAGTCTAACTAAAACTCTTTAGTAAACCTCCCTAGACGGCTTCTCCTTTGTAGTTCCAACTTAAGAATCCCAAATACTTGCCAAAAGATCTTCCCAAGAATCAATACTTCTTTTCACATCCGTCTTCTGCAATAACGTATGTACAGTACAACTTTTAGCTGTGCAACATGGTACAAGTTGCCCCTTTTGCCGCTCGTTTCCCCAAAGATATTTGGAAAAAAAGAAGAAGAAGATAAATATGCTTTGCTGTACATAGCACCCTTATGACAAGTTTGAATAATGGCAAAGCACACGAGGTCTGGCGCCATGTTGCCAATTTGTCTTTCGAATTACACAAAAGGCAAAGGAGACCTTTATAGATAACCGGGTATTTGATGTCTAACAATGCTACCTTTGATGGCTCGTGATGAATGGCGACTCCTCAGACAAAATCCAACTCCACGACAACCATCTTCAAAATCTCTTTCCAACCTACTCACACACCCCTTGTTCCACGTGTGCGAGTGCGAGCAAATACATAACTTGATTCCACAAGCCCGATTTTTTTTATTTCACGTCTTGGCTTATTTTCTCTGCGCATACTATTTTCTAGCCACCGCTTAGCAAAGGAAAGCCGAATTCCTTGTCATGCGTTCGAGTTTGTGAATCATTTTTTGTTTTGTTTTTATTTCTTGAAGCCAGAACGGGGGGGGGGACATGAATTTACAACTTATCGTTAGCTTGTCTTAGAAATTCCCAGGTTGCCAATCATCCCAGAAAAGATTCCTTCCACTCCAAAGTTTCTTAGACCATCTCATATACCTACCTCGCACTTTTCACACCTTTTGAGTTTCAGCCGCTTGTGCTTACAAATTCCCCATATCCTTCGCAGCCGCCTGCCTCCTTCATTCGCCATAAACTTGCTCATCGCTCAGCTGCAACCTATGTGGCTTGGAACTTCCCTTTCCTGTCATCACGGACCTAAACTAACGATACGGCTCTAAGAAACAAGAGGTCTTTTCCAATACGCCTCCTCGTTTTTTTTCTTCTGACATTTTTGTGTCTAATTCTTCCTCAGTGGCCTTCACTTGTATTTTTTGGTGGCATCATGGCATTCCTTACAGATCATGTCAAAATTAACCAGTTTTCAGTGCATTTGACCATTTTGGACATCGTATTTAACAAGCCAAATGGGGGGGGGGGGAATGGTCCGTTTGTTAAGGTCAAAAACTCCTGTTTCTGAACCTATACAAACCGCATCCTTAATAAAATAAATGAGTGGTAATCACAGGATGACCATGTACGGCACAGGGGTCGTACGTTCAGCAAGGATATACGGCATACAGAAGACGGCGTGTCCCAATTAAACGTGCTTCTCACACGTCCCGCCAAAAAAATAAATAAAGAAAACGCCTCAAAATGGGCAAACTCGTGCGACGCCAACGCATGCAAAACTGCAATTAGGCATTCGAGGTTATTGAGGGAAATGAAGGTGTATTTGGGTATATAGTTATGCAGGAAACGCCAGCGGGGGATCAAGAAAGAGTAACCGATCAGTTGGAGTTCAATTAATTATGCAAGGGCATTAGAATTGCCTGGGAAATGTCCATGACGCCATCAGCACCATAACGCCAACCTAGCCGGCGTCGGGACGGCGCCGCCATAAATCACTTCAGGGAAGTAACTTAAGGATCATAATGTTTAGAGAAATCTACATTTTTGGGCTGCGTCACTGAAGCTCTTAACAGATCTTTCTTGGGTAATTTCACCTGGCTTAAACACTATACCCCAAACAACGAACAAAAACTGTTCCTTTTCACAATACAGTGATGGTGCCTCGCATAACGAACGCAATCCGTTTAAGACAGCGCTCGTAATGCGAATCATTGGTTGTTGGACCCATGCCTTCTCACAAACTATTTCCTCCGTGGTTAGATCTCAATTGTTAAAATATGTTGTTACAATAAAATTTGCATTTTCAGCGTTTCGGTATCAAAAAGCCTTTCATTTTTGGAAATACCCGGAATTTAACATTTTATATAATTGAATATATTTCATATTTTTAATTTTAATATTTAGACTCATTCATACGTAAAAGATTTCACCTTTCTTAGATATGTATATCTATTGATCAATTGCATACTGGGTGTTACTGGGGAATTAAAAAATAATTGCTATTTCAACATTTTTCATCGTAATGTCGTAAGATTTTTATTGCAATGTTAGACACTATTATAGCCCCCAAAGTATCCCAACATTTCATTGTAGTGCCATGTTAATCACTTGCATTGTCTTATAATGTATTTTTGCTCAATTTTATTTGCATTTTTTAATTCCTTATTTTCTTAACAAGTCAATCCTTTTCCGGCTCCAAAGCACTGTACTATAACTGTCTTGACCTCTCGCTCTTTATATTTCCTTTGAAAGCTGGTTTCGGTCATATGAGTAATGCAGCCACAAGCTTCATTTACGTGGGTGTGTTAAGAGGGGGACTTTTCACAACACTTCGGGGCAGGTTGCTGAAACACACTTGCTGGGAAATCTTAGGCAATTACATTCCTCTATAATGGTTGCAAGCAGAGAGTTTTTTTGTCCTTTTATGGAAATTCGGGACGCTCGCAAATGACACAACCGCCATTGGAGTAAGTCGTCTCTTCTTTCTATGCAAAAAATGACGCTGCTTAAAGGGATGTCCTAACCCTGACTCAGAATGAGTCAACAAACGAACATCCTTCTTTGTATGAATATAATATATTAATATATATTATAGTAGATATATGAAATATATTATTTGTAAGCTTATATTTAGGATAAGTTATTTTTTCTATTTAGGATTGATTTTCTGTGTCATAAGGACAGTTTGCAGAATATGCTGGTTTAATAGTTTATAAATGAGAGGAGAATTTATTTAAAGCAATAAAGTGAAAGCTCGTGTAAAACTGTGAAAAAAGTTGCTTAATGTGACGTGTTACGGCCTATTGTTAGCGCCGAAACCTTGAAGGTGAGCATTTAACAATAGGATGGTGGGTGGAAACAACACAGATCTGTATGTGTCATTTTTCCGGAGAAAGATTGCCAATTCATGGGGAGGGAGAGTGTTCTGGGCGTTACTGGTTTTGCTCACCTTTAAGGGAGTCAAACAGCAACGACTCATGCAATATAGGAAGACAAAAGGACTGATTTGCTTATCTGACTACTCGATTTGGCATTTTTACATTGCTATTCAAACCTCGACAATAGGGCGATGGCTAAACATGTTAGTTCCAACAGTTACAAACATAAGCTTGTTTTCCTACAGCTTATTAAACATTCACGATATACTGCCGGTGCCCAAATTCTTTGTTAATGCAATTCCAATTCAATTTCAAGGAAAAAACATGCTAAAGCTTTTAGCCAACTATATTCTATTATGATTCTTTAGACCTATATGGGGCTATTGGATTCTAACATCCTATAATTAATTTCTACCCCTGAAGACCCTTGGTTTAATCAAATAAAAGTTGTATATACAAATATAAGTTTTATAGTATATAAAAAAAGTTCCGAAAAGTCCCTGTGACGTCGAAAGTCGAAACCCACACACCCTTCTTGACATCTCAAATGAGTATAATTTGTAGCTCGGCCTGCGTTTTACATCCGTAGACTTGTCCGTAGATGGATGAATCACAAGCCACGAATTATTTGGCCTAGGACCTGTCAGTTTAATTGGGAAGACGTGACAGAGAGTGGTTGCCGAGTGGGGGTGGAGTCGACTTGTAGTCACTCTTCAATCTCCAAACTGAAAGAAGCTGGGACTTCCAAGCACGGGGGTTAAATAAATTTCCAAATGTGCAAACTTATTAAGAAACGTGCTCATACAAAAAAAGAATACATAATAGCCTTATCAAATTATCTATTCTGTGGTGTGCACAATGCACCTACAGTACTGTACGTACCCTGAATTGTAATCATTGCTTGTCTGTGGCGAAAAGAAAGGAATACCTCGCGCTACAGACAGGACGTCATATCTCATAGCTTTAGCAACTAAAAATAAAGAAGCCGAATAAAATAAAAAGAATTATGTGTTTTTTTCACTTTTGTACTAATTTAATTCTGCGTCCGTCATGTCGGGGCTACCCCAAACACAAGCTTTGACTCATCTCTTCAACAAACCGTACAAGGACTTATTTTTTTAATAAAATAAAATGAGTACATTGGTAGACGGAATGAAAACTTGAGCTTTCTAGGTAAAGGACTTTTGCTGCAGCATAGACAACAGTCTATGTCTATTTCTGCATGGCAATAAACAGTTTGGTATAATGAGTCCGAACTTTTAACCTGCGCGTGAAGCAGTACTTTTATTGGCACGAACTCGCTTTTTTTAAACTTTCCAACCGTAAAAAAAGCAAAGCATATAAGCCCAGCGCAGTACTAAAAGGCAAAAGGAATCTTTATACGAAGTGTTATTTATGGTCGTGCCAGTCATGCATATTGCATGATTTGGGGGGCTTAAAAGACATCTGCAAAAAGCAACAAGGTCAAAGGTTAAGTGTCCGGTTTCAAGCTTCTTTTTCAACCTTCTGAGCCCTGGTGTTCAGAAGTGTGTGCACTTACCAAGGGATTATGGCTTTTGCCTTGTCTTATTCCATGCAACAAGTATACAAGAGTTCGGAGCAGTGATACGCAAGGGCAGGAAATTCGAAGAAAATTTTTACGAGCACGCCGAAAAATTTACAATGCTAAACAACGGCCAGTAATGGATGGAATCTGCAATGGGAAAGAAAAAAAAAGCGACCGATTTCCCTTGCGAAAAGCCGTACGACCCCCTTATTTCCAACAGGTTTTTCTTATACTATATAATAAACCCTAAGTTGATGGGCACTATTAGGCTTGCTTTTTGGAGCGGTGGAAAGTTATAAAAACGAAGAGATTCCCTAAGTGACAAACGGTTTACAAATAAGGGAAGTTATTATCATAGGTATAAAAGAAACCCATGCAAACAGCTGCAAGAAGTTGCTCCCCTTTAACCTGTCGCTTATAATTAAGCTCCGAATGTCCGTACTTCAATCAACCCAACCCTAATTAGAGAATCGGCTTTTACACAAAAAAATCTTTTGAGGTGGACGTCAATCAAAGGAACAACAAACCCGCTTCGCCAAAACACAATACCGACAAGTGCATCGAAACAATCGAAGTGAAAAACCAAAACCTGTTGCAAATATTATACTTAGGAGTTTAGCTGGTCTTTGTCGGCATAAAGAAGTAGGCCTACCCATATTCTCCGCCAACAAGAAATTTTGCAATTTTGAAAAGTTGGTCTTAATAGTTACTAGAATAAAGTATTTACAATTGTTTCATTTAATTTCAGAAAACTACACGCACTCTAAAACTAAAGCAGTAAGATAATACTAATTGGCCATTAGGAATGCTGTTACCATTAGCGTACAGAGAAAATAACATGGATTTCTTATTTATTTATTTTTAATTTTGCAATGTCATCAACCTTCAGTATCAGGCTTCAGTATCACAGCAAGTTTTGCAGTTATCTTAAAAAGTTTTTGTTTAAGGCTCCCGTATAGCCTACCTTAGCTCGGTTTAGGTGAATAGCATGGGGAGTTTCGGAACAATTTTTTGAGAAAACCGGTGCACTTCATGAAAAAATTCTTTGACAAAACTCTTGAGCTTGCTGACAGGTAGTGCACAACCAATGCAATTTTTCCCCAATGAGTAATACATTAGAAATATTCAAATGAAGTTTGCAACTATGAAAAATACGTTACCTAAAAATCTGTCCTTTGGTTGTGCAGTAGCTGCTAACAAAAGATTTTTTTAAAAATTTGCTTTCAAATCTAACACGCCGTTTTCGAGAAATCTTGTTCCGGAAGTTTGACGACTTGATTGGGGACATAGTGCTGCTACAGCAAATTTGGTGACAAACCGTACTTTTAAGAAGCAAAACAAACGTAGAAACTTTTCCAGCAATTAACTATCTTATTACTGTTTTTACTTTCTTGCGTACAATTTATTACTAATTAATTAATTTCTTTTTATTTATTACTAATTATTTCTATTTTTTTTTATTAATCTAATTTATTACTGATTGGAAAAAAATGCCTTGGTTGTGCACTACCTACTAGCTAGCTCAAGAGTTTTGTACAATAATTATTTCATGAAACTTATTGGTTTTTAAAAAACTTGTTCAGCAATTTCCCATGCTAACCGCCCATACCGAGCTAAGGTATACGAGAGCCTTACATTGGATAAGAAATTCATTTTCAAAAATATCATTTCACTCAATTAAGTTCCATACAATTAAGACTCAATTTTAGCATTAGTAATTGAACAGGATAGGTTTAAACAGGATAAGAAATTCATTTAAAGAACATTTTTATGTATTATTAACTCAATTCAGGTCTATTGCTTTTTTCTTTTAATAAAAAGGAGAGACTGATACGCTTGCCTAATATTTTTGTGTTTCTCAAACAACAGAGTCTAAAAAAAGAAAAAAAAGATAACTACGTAGGCCTTCACGGTCGCTTGGACACTGTTATAAGAGTTAAACCCAACACCACAAGGTCTTCCAACATTAGCCACCAGAAGCCCCAGGAAAAGTAGAATAAAATGTCGGCACACTTCTGTCCGAATCAGTCCTTTCTTTCCTAATCCGATGAAACAGACTGGTTTGGATATAAGGAAACGAGAAATAATAAAAAATAAAATAAAAAAGCTTCCCAGGCAAGATACGTAGTCACGGTTGCATTATATCTAGAATCTCTGATATGACCCGACTATTCTAACAATATTTTTTTGAAAAATAAAAA
The DNA here is from genome assembly GCA_003724045.1 of Lepidurus arcticus. Taxonomy (NCBI): domain Eukaryota; kingdom Metazoa; phylum Arthropoda; class Branchiopoda; order Notostraca; family Triopsidae; genus Lepidurus; species Lepidurus arcticus. The sequence continues at coordinate 61,476 of RJJA01000086.1, forward strand.
TAAAATAAACAAATTCTTGAGAACATTTCAGGCTCTCAGGACCCGAGGCTCATTCAGATTATAACTGACAAGTCCATGGACGACGGGCGACAACAAGTTGTATATAGGCCCAAGACTGCCTTTAGAATAATCTAGCTTCTTAGAAAGAAGCAGCCACATTTACGGTGCAAGGCCAAAAAAATGCCTGGTTTTCTAATAAGGGATATGAGTAGTGCAAAAAACACTAAACCAGTCAGCGCTTTCCTTGGAGCCAAAAAGCCCAAATAAAATCTAGAAAAAAGGGAACTTGGAAAATTCAATTTAGAAAAAAGGCTTCTATTTTTATTCGACAACGCCGACGACTGATAAAAAGTCGCTCTCGGTAGGTGTGTCCAAGGAACTAAAAAGAAATTTAGAGTGGCATCGATGTGACAAAAAAAATGCTCGCCAAGTCGCCATCACCCGAATCTCGAGTGTATATAAAACGTGCGGGAGGACTTGACAATCAAGTTAAGATGCAAATGAACTCCCTTTATTACAAGGACTATTGGGCTGGCACCCGAGGTTGTCACATGACAATGCTTTCTGATGGAAATGCAAGCAAAGAAGGCAGTTTGGAAACGAGAAATGGATCCGTCTTTCCCAATCTTGACGAGCCAGGTCTGACTTTTATTGTGCTTTCGGCTCCATCGCGCACGAACTTAGTGACGGTTACTAATTCACAGGGAGGACTTTACCAGCTTTATAAAACACGAGGTATGACGCTTCTAATTAAGCCTAGACGGACAATTCGACAGTCTAGTTTTCTTTTTTTTATGACGAGTGTGTCTCATTATCCAAGAAAAGGTGGTCGGTTTATACAACTTGTACCAATTTGCAATCAAGAGAAGAGAAAAAGCTCCAGAAACAGGCCAATTATAACCATACCACACGAGACTTTCTTAAAACGAAAATTAAAATGTTAAAATAAAAGTCATTGCGACGACTAATCTAAACTGTCAATCGAGCGTGTTCGGTTGTTTGGTGTTTTGCTGTTGTCCCAAGCCCTGTCTTGTTTACACTTTGCACACGTTACCGTAAGGTCTTAGCTGTAGAGTGCACAAAGTAAGGATCGAATAATTGAAATCGAACCTCAGAAAGAGTCGTTCGGGGTTCTTGGAACAAGCGATGTTGTTATCCATTGCATCTTTTAAAACCCACGCACATTTGTTTGGGGGTTGGGGGATATTTTTGTAAAAATTTTTCTAAAAAAAGTGTTGATGTCCAATAAGCTTAAAAGTTGTTGATTTTTTAAAGAAGATAAGGGCCACAATGTTTTGCATCCTTATCTCGCCAAAAGGGAGGGAAGTGATGCCGTGCCATCATTTGAATATTCAGTAGCTCATCTACTGCTGGTGTCAAAGGTCAACCGGCCCAGACACAACCCAAGAAAAACTGGCCAACTTCGCCCCATCCAAGAAGTTTTTATTGACTTGGCTAAGCAAAAAAGCCATTAACTTTACAAGACTCCCTTGTTGGAACAGTATGCGTTGTAGTTGCTGTCCTAGGTGTTTTATGATGTGTTGCTACGAGATATACGCGCTTTCGCATTGAAGTTAATATTACCTTGCGTAGCTACGTTAAAAAAATCACGGTTCTTAATAGTTATGCAAGCTCGGTGCGCTCCAAAGCTTTCTTCACGACTGACTAACCTCGTAGGCCGTTAGAACTCCAGGTAAAAAGGTGGAGAAGGTCCGTGAGCCAGCGCCTATTCCTCTCCTAGTGTTGGATACAAGAACTAACTGACTTTGCTTTAGCGTTTCGCTAAATTCCACCTTTTTTCGCCAACAAAAATTTCTTAACAACGGAGTGAATATCAATCCTCTACTAGACTCATTTTGCTAGCATTAAGGTTAAAAGAAAAATGATACAAAGTCGCTGGAAATATTTTTACACCAAACGCGAAATTAAAAACCGCGTTAAAATACTCCGCTAAAGGTGTTACCAAGTCAAGAAACAATTCTTGCCAGGTATAAAGGTGGGATGCTGCGTCTTGGGCTAACAGTGACCAAAGTGGGAGACGGACATAACCATCGCGAGCATCCAGAAACCAAATCTTCATTAACTTTGATTCCTTTACCTGGAAAGTGCACTCAGTGTTGGACTTGTGAATTTTTTAAAAAAACTTTTAAAAAAGTTGGTGAACCAGCAGTTGATTCATGGCACATCGACCACATCGACAGACAATGGGTCGAATCTATTAGTGACGTTTATAAATAGTTAAGTTCATAATCGCAAAAGTATCCCACTAATAAAAACGGCGAGAAATTGAATCGCGAAAAACTACTCTCGGATTTCGAACTTTTGTAAAAAAAACTTACGCCAGAAATCGGGCTCGGTTGATTATCAGAAAGTCCAGGAATTGTCCAGGAAACTTGAACCAAAATCCCCGTGACAAAATCCCAGTGCCAGCGCAGTTCTGAAATTAACTGACAAGATCTTGTGCTCTGTCCTGCAATGCAAACACACGAGCATCTTCACTTCCACCTGCCGTACTAAACAGGCCCCTTAATTGGATACCTCACCAATCGTGAATTTAACCCCAGACAAGACCGGTCTTTCAGCACCGTGTTGTGCCTTTCCGTTTTTGCGATTGAGAAGAACTCATTAAAAAAATCAGAAAACCTTTTCTATTCCGCCTCACTTGCCACTAGACAAGTTCGTGAAAGGAGGCAAAGAGGCAGAAAAAAGGCTAATTAAAGTCCATTCTTCAACCCCTGGAAAAACGAAAAAAGCTCGCACTATTTCCCAAAAACACCTTCACAGTGCAGCAGAGCCCATCTTCTCGCCTTCCCAATCAAAGATACGCTAATAACAACCTGAAACGCAGCATCTTCTCCCAAATTTATTAGCTAGTTCCCCTCAACTTTTCCCAGTTTCTCAACCAAAAAGCTGAGAAAATAAAGAAGACCGTGGATAACGCTTGGAAACCAGCAGGGAGTTTCCACGTTGTTTTCAAAACTCGTCCCCAACAAAGTTTTTACTCTCGCCGTTAATTTGAAAGTGATTCGAACAAAATAGAAGTCGCTTCGCAACTAGCTCGAATATATATAAATCTCGCCTAGAGGAAGGAAGAGCGTGTCAAGTGTGTGCCAAGTTTTTACAGATTTGTTGCGGGTGCCGTGCTGCCGTACGTACCCACACACAGACGCACATTCACTCAGTCACGCAGACAGAAGGACATTTCCAAACCTTAACAATCCCAAACCGGATAAACCAATTCGTCCGTCCGTCTGTCTTGGCCTGCACGCTTATTGAATATATTGAATTATTGGATTACAACCTGTGCCTACCAAAAACTTGAAAATTTCCAGTCCAGGTCAGGAGAAACGGCAGCTTACATGCAACAGTGAACACGTACACGTACGTGAGGGATTGTTAGAGGAATTTCTTGGGGAGGTTCACATGCCCCAATCGCCCGGTCAAAGATGATGACTCTGGTCCAGAACATGACAAGTGAAGGCTTCGAAGCGCCTGCGGAAGAACTGAGTATGTCGGGCTCGTCAGGCTCACCCGCGTCATCTTCCTCGTCCGATTCGCTCCCGACCGAGAAGTACAGCTTGCGCCCCCGCTCCATCCAGAAGCGCATCGAGGTCGAGCAGCGCAAGACCCAGAAACGCCAGCCCAAGCCCAAACAAAAGCCTGCGCCTCTGAGCAAATACCGGCGAAAAACAGCGAACGCTCGGGAACGCACGCGCATGAAAGAGATCAACCAAGCCTTTGAAACGCTCCGCTTCGCGATTCCATCGTACCCGACGACGATCTGCAGTGAGAAGCTAACCAAGATCACGACCCTGCGATTGGCGATGAACTACATCGAAGCGCTGACCCTCGCCCTGGGTGGCAATGCCAGTGGTAGTGATGGTGCTTCCTCGTACTCGGGCGGTGGTGGTGACACGGATTTCAATAATTCCGCGCGGGGCTCGCTCAGTTCAGTGGGCGAATCGAGCAGCGATTTAGGCGAATATGCCAGCGATCTGTTATCCGACAACAGTTCCAACCTGGGGGATCCGTTAGATTCCTTTGATGATATTAACTTGGGCGACGCCTTTGATATGCTCCTTGAATCCGATGGCGACAGCTTGAATTTCCATTCAGACCTGAGCGACCAGCCTACGCCCTAAAAAAGAGATGTGTCTAACCTGGCAGTTTTTGTGTGTGTAAACCTTGTATCTCTCTAATCGCTGTAAAAAGGGACTTTGTGCCTTCTCAATGCCTTCTCAATGGGAAGAAGCAGCAGCAGCAGAAGAAGCAGAAGTTGAGAACAAAAAAGAGAAAAACGGGGAAGAAGAAAAAAAACACTTAGAGCCGCGTAACAGAGGAACAAATTCCAGTGACAAATTCTTTTTGAACTTTTTGAAGAAAGGAAAGAAAAAAGAATCCATAAAAAAGCGTGGAGTAAAATCCAGTCCACAGAGCCAGAAATGAGAGAACCCCGTTTGTTGAGAATTAACATGCTAGTGCTGCTGTTCTAGTCATCGCCGGTCACTGGTAACACATCAAGCATTCACTTTCCCCAAACCCGCCAATCGCCAACCAGACAACGCAAAAAGCGAAACCCATGGGCACAATTATGTTCTTTTCTTAAAAAACAAAAAAGGCAATAAAAAAACGACCACAACTTGGGAACAAAGAAACATATCAAATGTTTACTGTAAAGACACAAATTTTACTATTGCGTTTGCGTATTATATTTGCAATGATGTTTTTATTGTGTCTTCCTTTTCGACTATCTTTCCGATTTTTTATTCATTTTTATTACTATTGGTTCAAATCGTATATTGAAAATCCACAATGGTATTGCCATGTTTTTGCCAAATATTATTTTTCTATTATGGGGAGCTATGGGTTTATTTTGGTGGTGCTGTGTTGTCATCCCAATGTAATACAAAAACCAAGCCAAAACCTTTTCAGTTTATTCTTTTCCAAACATTCCCAACTCTTATTAACATCTAACGCAACGTTCTCCAAGTCCTAACATCTAACCCAAGTACGTAAACTATTAACCATGACTACTGGTACCAGAGAACAGTAGAACCAAACCCAGACAGTATTACGTGGGAAAAATAGCCTGCTACACTCGTATACGCAAGCTTCGGGATTTTTCCACGACCGCGCATTAAAGTTTTGCGGGTGATGTACTGGTGTGTGCCCCTGTAGGCTATAGTTATAACGCCGTGTACTTTATTGTTGGCGGAGAAAACTCATCAAGGTGCCTCGCCTTCATGCATAGTCAATCTGAGCCCTGACAGAGACTTGTATAATGGATCAGGGCCTCCCCTTCGTAACCTGGATTTTTGCTCTAAAACTTCCTAGACAAAAGCTATGCCCATACAGACCACAAACTTTTATCCCACCTGTGGCCTTCTTCATTTACCCCATCCCTCCTGCCTTATAATCCTACGCATCTTAGCTCAAAATCCTCCTAAAAATCAATACAACACTTAAAGACAGGTGCGAACTTGCCCACCTTTCATTGTTCGTGTAGTAACAGGCAAAGCCTTCAACAGGCAAAGTTCAGCGGGCAAAGCCTTTCTTTCGTATTACTATTGCTATTAATTTTTCTGGTTTAGCTAGTCAACCTTTTTTAATTTATTTTTCACCTTTCGAAACTATTTAGTCGAACGCTCAATAGCTTTTAGACGGATTTTGTCTCGTGGAAAGGGTCGTAATTTTACCATTCTTTGATGCCAATCACGTGCCACAATTGTAAGATTTTTTTTAAAAAAAGTTTAACCGATGTATAGGCTTGCGCCACAATTGTAAGAAATTGTCAATACTTTTAATGTAATTTTACCGATTCGGGCAGTACAATGCATTGGAAATCCTGTACTTGTATCACACCTTTCAAATAATTAGAATATTCTCTTGGCATATAAGGTGCCGCAATATTTAATTGTAATAAAATTGTAAGTAGAAGATATTTGTTTGTTCCTAAACTACTGCCAAACTCTTCATACAAGCCAGAGTGTGTTATTTGCATGCCCTTTCTGGCGCAAATTCGATATACGTTGGAGAATGTGGGCCCCTCTGTCTTAACCCGTTGAGTTAGCCATGTCAACTGACAAGAAAGCTCGAGTCCAAGATACTCTTGTTAACCTACTATCTCTCTCACACTATAGCCAAAGCCAAGTAGACACAAAAAAAGGAACGAGACATGCATCTTAATGTATTAGGAAAAGCTATAAAAAAGCGCTATCTCCAGAGTCGAAGTTGGCAGTTTACGCAAGTGTTATGTTCTGGCATACTCATCGGCCAGCTACTGTTCTTGTGTGAGCGCTGCAGTGAACAAGAACTGTAACCATGGGAGCAGACTAAATTCAAATGGCGAAGATCAGGTTTTTGGTGTCCGTTTCCAGCGAAATACTTCGCGAAAGCGTTAAGGGAACACAGAAGACATGGTATACTTTATTCCCCACTAGAAAGAGTCAAAACTTTCTTCGGAGTCATCCTCGTCACGTACCCGCAGAACCCCAGCGCAACAGTCGATGAAAATGGGTAAAGGACAAGGAAAGCAGTACCTGGCGGCCAAAAGGAATTTGGACCAATTCTCCCAGACAATCAACCTGTTGGTTTCTCTGGTGGAGCTCGGAGCTTTCGGAAAATCTTTCACAAGAGAGGGACTTTCAGCACCCCGTATGCATTATCATGAGTCCACAGCGCGTTTTTTGGTATTCTGCAGCTCTGGCTACTTACGACGCATACCCAAGCGACCGTCATTTATCCTCGTCAAGGGAATCTCGTTAGCTATGCACGCCATGTCGTCGAAGGCCGAAATGTGTAACGAGGGCTACGGGGAGCAGTTATTTTGACTTTTAGCTCCAGACTTTTGCTCCTGCTGCAGACAGAGCAAGTAAGAAAGTCCATATTTTCGCAGGAACGCGATACATAAAACGCCTAAAACCTGTATAGACTGACTCTACATTACACTAGCCAGATATCAGTAGCAACTCTTGCATAAACACTCGGTATTATTTTAAATTCATTATTTTACAATTCTTTACTGACATAAAAGGTACCAAAAGTATTTAATTCTGAGGCGCTTTCAATATATCTACTGTAACTTTGGAAATTTCTGTAGTATCGTACTTCGAAATGCTATACTTACGTTGAGACTTTACAATTTAAAAAAAACATTATTGCTCATGATTAAATTAAAATTTAATAGACCAGAACCTTGATGGACAAAAAGTTTGTTGGGACAAAAAATAATCGTGCTCTATTTTACATTTGACTTTTTTTGTTTTTCGGGTGCAATAAACCAAGGTCGCTGACGAGTTTCTCCTCCAAAGGAAAAAGGACACAATAACTGAGCTTCACGACAGTAAAAGATGGGAGACAATTGGCAAACGGTAAAAGGAACTTAACTAAGGGAAAACAGCATGTCAGGAGCCGCAAATTGGCCGCAGATGTTGTCTATTCTTGCGGCGACCAAAGCAAGTCAAACGGTAACCCCAATTCAATGTAAATGTCCTATAGACGAAGTATCTTAAGTGCCCACAGCAATGTGGCAAGGACTTGCGACTCCCGTGTAGCTTATATCTTTTTTTTAAAAAATTTAAAGCAGGCGTAGGCTTGAAAGCCTGCTGCCAAACTATGTATTTGTCACATCTTTGCAAGATATAATACTAGCTTATATCTTTCTACGACACGATAGCATGCGGAATGCAAAAAATTGCACTCACGTAAAAATTATATGCCAAATCTTTAACAAACTTTTTTGAGGATTATGTAGGTTACACTAACACTAATGGCAAGATAATGGAATTTTCTGTTGTTTTTTTAAATGTAATAATTTGAAACATGCAAATAATTGCATCGACTAATTTGGAAAATTCACCAACTTGGAAAATTGGCGAAATCTTTAAAAAAAACTTCTTCACGGTAATGTAGGTAAGACTAATACTGATTGCAACATACGGGCACTTTTTGGATTTTTATTCTTAATAATGTGAAGAATGCAAATTAATGTATCACCTACGCGAAAGGAAGCAAATTGGCCAATTTGGAAAATTGGCGAAATTTTTACAAAACTTGTTGACAGTAATGTAGGTAACACTCATACTAATTGCAGCACTATGGCAATTTCTGGATTTTTTACTCCAACAATTTGAAAAATCCCAATTAATTTAGCACCTACTCGAAACAGCAAATTGTTTCATTTGGAAACTGTTATGCCCTAGAAATTATCTTAATATATTCTGAAAGAACAATTTAAGGGAAACTGAGTTGATGTAAAGTTATCCTATGCTGCCGTTTTATGCGCAAAAGCGATGCGCGCTCATATAGAGCAAAACAGTTTGTTGTTGTTTGTTTACCTTAACTTAACTGTACTCAAATGCCGGATTTCGCCAAGTCTTGCCGCGAGAGGCATAATTTGGCAAAGGCTCTAAACACTCCAGCATCCTTAGTAATTAATAGTCATGGCTTTTTGCTTGTTTAGTACCACCAGAAGTGAAACAGACGTTGACTTGTTGAGGATATATCGAAAGCTTCCCCAGGTTTTTAAGATTGGACTGTCAATCCTCCAATTTTGCAGCACTGTTTTGTTACTAGATATGTTCTATACCCCATCAAGATTAGAGTCTTGCACCAAAGCGGTTGTCAATCACGATAGGCACATTTTCTCCCGTCCTTAATCCCATTTGTCGCTCGTGATACTCATCATTTGTCGCTGATGATGGACAGTACGAAATTGCTTAGGACATCCCCAATTTTCCTTTTGGTCTTTTTTAATTTTAATTTTATGGGCATGGCTTTTTCTTACCTCTAAACAAGGTGCATATTACGAAGTGCGGAGAAGAAAAAATAACCCAAAAGAGCTAAGTAAACAGAGTAAAATCAAATGAAAACGTAAAAATTTGACCATGTATAGCTTATCCTAAATAAATGACAGGCGTGACGCCATGGGCGCGAGCCAAACTTTTTTCCACCTTTTCAGTCAATTTTCTGTTGGTTTTTCCCGAGTGAAAAACGGAAAAAATCGTACAACGTGCCGCATGCCGCCTTCACTTCATCGGAAGAGACTTGGGAGGATCTGTTGTCCTCGTCAACAATAGCAGGACAAGGTCCTTTGTCGGCTGCCGTGCATATATGCAAGTACAATCCCTCCCAATTTTTCCTTTCTTCTTTATTCAGAAACTAAATTCCACACGGATCCACCTGTCTTATAGCGCGCCGTCTTTTAAAACCTCAAAAGGTCATATACTCGGATTCATAGCATAGCACAGCGTACTGAGTTCATTTTTTAGTGTTTAATCCTAATAATAAATACTTTCGAAAGATCAAATTAAAAAAAACGCATTTTTGCCATTGAGGACATTGGTCACGAAATGCATTTATGTTGAACTAAAAGAAAATACTTGCGCTTAAAAAATAAATGAAAAAATATATATAAACATTGCTCTAGAAGGAAAACACTCATAAATTGTTTAAATAAAAACAGAAAACATCAAGAAAATTAATTAAATAAAGTCCAATTTTCCCCTATGGTAAGGTGATAATGTTAGTAGGGCAGCAAGGTGGATTGCCTTTTTTGTCAAAATGCCGTTGTTCATATAGAGAACCCAAAGCGCATGCAACAGGCCAGCAGCGAGTTCCCGTTGCTGCAACAACCTTCTCGGGGTCGTTCTTTTGAAGGGTCCGTAATAAGCCGTGGTACTACCTGCTGCACAATAGGAGACATAATAACAATAGCATAACCCTTTTCCTTTTCTCCTCTTCCTTCTCTGTCTCTTTCTCTCCCTCCGACAAGACTCGAAACTTTTTAAGGGGGGGGGGGGGGGCATATCTCAAAAGCTTCGAGTCTTGTTGTCTTTTCTCACTTTTGATGCACAAACCCTTAACAATTAACTATTACGGCATGTGGGGAGAACTGGCCTTATTATTTTTATTTTATTTATTTTTTGCTTCAATAAGAAGGAACACATGTGTCCTCTTTTCTTGTTGTAAACAATCAGTAATCAAGCGTTTTTCGGCGTGGGGTCTCTCCTGCCTTGGCTTGTTTCAATGGTCGCCTCTTAATAAATATATAAACAAATAAATAAATGAATAAAAAAAGATGCTGAGAGCGTTTGGATAAATATTTGTGCGAGTGGGACAAAGACAAACGGAACCCTTAGATAGCTTTTGCCTCTCTCTATGCACACATCTCCACATGGCAATTTTTTTTTTATTTTAGTTTTCCACGGAGAGATCGAACCTTTTGCCGCTGCTCGTTGTGCTTTCTCATTTTCCTATTTTCCAGAGCCCTTTTCTACATTTGCCTACGCATAGAACGTTGGAGGTTTGAAGAGAATATAGCCCCCACAGGTGTAATAATAATATATACTCAAACTTGCCATCTCATTCTCACACTGTGTTGTTTGTAGGGAGTATAAATAGGAATCCTACAGCGGCTCTGGTTCTATGGCTGTCGGCTTATTATCCCTGAATGCATAATTAATGCAGACTAATGAACATTGGAGACCAATACCTATAAATGTAGAACTTTATTGGCAAAAAACTTTATTTATCACCCTCAAACCCTTTGCCAAGAAGTTACGTACGAAAAGCACGTACTATGTAACCCCCATTTAAGGCTCCCGTATGCAGCTTAGTTTTCTTTGGCACGATAGGATGGGGAAGACACTTATGCAGTAAAGTACGCGACATTTTGCGTTCAGCGCCTCTTGGCTGTTGCTTGATAGCGTTTTCAACTGGGAACCCTGGTGCAGCAGTTTTTTGTGCTCAATTTTGAGCCACAACACACAATTTTGTGGGATTCAGTGCAAAAACTGCTGCACCAGGGTTCCCAGTTGAAAACGCTATAAGTGACAAACACATTGCACCAGTGCAGCTAGTGGGACGCGCTTTTATAGCCTGTAGGGGAAATTTTTATTTTCATTGTTGAGCAACAACGAAGTATGTATTTTCTTTGTTGAACAACAATGAAAAGCAAATCAGGCCGGACTAAGGCTACGAGTCCTTACCGGTTTCTTTGGGACCTTATAGAGCTTTTGCCAAATTACGCCTCTCGTGGCAAGAGTTGGCGAAATCCGCCATTTTTAGTACATTTAAGTTAAGGTAAACAAACAACAAATTGTTTTTCGTGAATATTGGTTTTGCTTTGTGTCTTATTGTGTCTTTTTGTTTGTTTACCTGCGCTACTTGTAAAAGCTGTAAGCAAAACCAAACTATTCACCAAAACCAAACAAGTCTTGCCGCGAGAGGCGTAATTTGGCAAAAGTTCTATTGTGCTCTACATATGACATCGGAATGTCATTTCATCTTTCTGTGTTTACAACTGAGAGTTTCGCCGACTTCACTTCCAAATCCATTCCAGGGATTTGATGCCCTGAGCTGTTTGAAAAAAAATCTTGTTATACTTGAAATGCAATTCTTTATCCTTACAGGTACGTTATGAGCTTTCTCTTAAGGCAAGTCTTAAGGATTCGAAATAAACTTGCAGGGAATAGTTTAGCGAAAAAAATAGGAATACAAAATGCCATAGAAATAAACTCTGATAAAACAAATAAGGACAAGTGGTCGCTAGGTCAAGTAAAAGAGGTGGCGATTATGCAGCCAAGTGATTAATTGATTTTTTTAACTTTTTCGGGAGTGGTCTTGGACTTCCACGATAAGCTAAAGCGTGCATACATCACGAATTGCTTGCTGCACGAATTGTGATCCTTGTACAACGGCCCATGTCCAAGTGCAGCAAAACAGGCAACATATTAACAACCAACAATTTCAATTTACTCCAATCCTTGCCAACTTTCCTTCTCTGATTAAATTCCTTTTTTAAAGAAAAAAATCTAGCTTTTATTACACGCCTTCAATTTCAGAGAACAGTAGCTGTCGTTGCTATCATAGTTAACCATCAGCCGCGGCTTTCCAAAAGGGCTAAAACTCAAGCTATAGCAATTCTCTTTAAACGGAAAGGCCCGTGTGCCAATGTCATACACCGTCAGAACCCGGCAAACAAAAGCCGCCAAAATAATAATAAAAAGTAAATAAAACCGAAAAAAGACACGGAAGACAACAGAGATAGATAAAAGAGAGAGAGAGAGGGAGAGAAGTTATAATCTCAAAACTTTTGTTGAATGTTGGATATACGCCGGCGTTTGAAGCCCACACAATGAAAATGTCCATCAACTTAAGCCATAAACAGTTAGACGAGACGAGATTCCGGATAATGGCTTATGGGTGACGGTTTGAAAATAAAATAAAATTCCCAGAAAGTTGCAATGAAGAATTACACCATCATACATCTGTGGTGGGTGTTTAAGGTGAAACGAGGTTAAAGGCGACGAAAAGTTTTCCGAGACAAAGAATACCTCAAAGCTGAGAAGTTTGAAACTGAGAAGTTTGAGCTCTTCACCTTTTCTTCTCTTGTGCTCGTACTCATTACGACTATGCGAACTCGATTACTTTGTAATGCTCCATAGACCAAGGCTAGAGAATCAGACGAACAAACTTTGTAGCCAGGAATGAGAGAAAAGTAGGAGAAGACATATAAACACAGACGAAATATATGTATAATTGACACAACTTTTTCACATAATTCTCTCTGATGGTTTGGGTGGTTTGGGTCAAACCACTATAGCAAACCAGCAAACCGCATTCACACCGTTAAATAGCTAATCTTAGTCTTAATGGGACACCTACATCGTCTATCGAGAAGACAAGCGCTCCTAAACCTATCAAACAAGATGCTTGTGGGGGTTTCGGAGGTTTCGGGGGAAGAGAGAGTCATCCTTTGAACTACACGCCATCTCCATCCCCAACGCCACCAAACTGCTTAATTAAACTTGGGGTAACATAAAAAAAGACGAGTTTCTCCACTTACAAGTGCTCGATTCTTCTTTGTCTTGCAAAAATTCCTCGTTGTTTTACAGTCTCTCTGTCTTTCTTTCTTAGATCCTCTCTCTACTTCCATGCCTTACGTCTTTATTTGCTTCGAACTAAAAAAAAGCAGTCACCACTTTTTCTAATACCCTATACCGACAAGCAGGACAGACAGACAGACGGAAAAACGGAGGATAAAGGTTTTTACTTTGTGGAAAGTCCACAAACACACCACAAACAACAATGCTTGGGCACTGTGATGGCTCGACAGACCCCCCCCCCCTCCATCGGGCCAACGTGTTGTACCAAGCGACGTTTCGTGTGCGATTCTTTTTTATCTTAATGAAAAAGGTTCGATTGGATATGACAAGACAGTGAAATGATTAAAAAAATTACCGGGTGTGCATTCCTCCCCACCCTCCTCGTCCCACTAGCGGAAAAGGACAGTTTATAAACTTACGTAAGGAAAAGTTTCTTGCTGATAGTATAACGAAATACTGTTCTAAGTTCTGCTAATAAAAAATATTGTAAAATTATCGTAAGTAAAATTGCAGATTGCAGAATTGAAATAAATCATACATATAGCATTTGAAAGATTTTTGAAACTTTTGCACCATAAATTGATAATAGAATTCTAATAAGAATATCGAAAAAAAATGAATTATAAAATAATAATAAAATAACAATAAATAGTTCAAAGAATTAGGAAATTAAAGAAGTATTGAAAGGATTAGAAAATTATTTAAGATTTAAAAGAATAATTGAAAGAATTGCATAATGAAAAATTGAATTATAAGAAACATATTGTCGTATGGCAATTAAATATGGACAGCGGTGGGCAAGAAATTATCCATTAACTAGACGTAATTCTTTAAAAACTACTTAACTCAGCCATTTCAATTTGGTAGTAAGCTTGCGGCAAGCCATATTTGTAAAAGTAAAACATTTCCTTTTTACTATGCACTAGCAAGTTCAGTTCTGAGCTGTGCAAAAGCCGCGAGACAAGTAATGTGTTTACTTACAACAGGGCATAATTGCCACATGTATACATATCAAGAAGGACTTGTGTATAGTTGTTACCTCCTGAAATTTCCGCATAGGAGCTATGTAAACTGTGCCCTGACCTCCTCATTTTTCCAACACTTCCATATATATATATATTACGTCTTGTGTTGAGAAGCTGACAACATGGAGGCCGGCCCCTGGAGTGTCCCGAGTGCTACTTCGTTAGTACACCCGGCAGGAAGTCAGTGAAACAATGGCCTTTTCTAAGTTCCAACTTCATAATGCGACCGCTTCATTACAGAAGAATATAGAAGAAAGTATAAGAAAAACGCTACTTTTTTTTAGCCTCTCGGGCTTTTCAATATGCCCTCAAAGTTTCATTTCCCCAAACTGTCATAACTCGCCAAACCTCCTTAACTCCATTTTGTCACGGAATAAAGTCCGAGGACGCCATAAACCCTCAATGTAAGCTTCAAATTCTATACCAAAGTATCTACCCTTTTAGTTCAGTTAAGTTTAATGTTGGACCTATCTTTTTCGCGTGAAAATGGATCAAGGGCTCGATATAAAAGCAAACAAAAGCAAAATTGTGCCTTTTTGTGGATGTCACGCGCTAAGTCTTTCTGCGCTCCGGCTATCAAATGCCAACATCAAGACTCATTCTAATGCGCTAAATGATAAGGGATGGCGATGGAATGATAGAACAAAAACTTGTAAAACCCCAAAGAGACTGGATGGATCGTGACTGAGGCCCCTGTCAAGTCAAAACCGCAATGTAAAGTGGCTCGCGCAATAACGTCGCGGGAAAAGAAATGCCTCATTCCACTCCACAAAACGCGCAATTTTATTTACGAACTATTGAACTGTCAAAGAATAAATAGCAGTTTTAGAAAACTTCCCCCTTTTCCATAATTTTCCTTTTCTATTATAGTAGAATTTTTTTTTTCCCTTCTGTGTTGCATTTGTCATTCTTATTGGCTAATGCGTTATTATTACAATATTTTTAAATATTCAATGTCTCCCAGACAGATTAAGAAAAGCATTTATCGTGATTATTTTTATAATTTGAACTTTCTCTCAAATTGATGAAGTATCGAGGGCCCTACAGACAGATGAACGCAGAGGTGAGCTAATAAGTTCAAAACAGTTTAAAAGTATGGGCAATGGCAATACTTTTTTTCACTAGGGGGTCCACCTCATGTATCCTCGTGGACAACTTTGTCTGCTCCCAAAAGGCTCTGCGATTTATCCATGCATGTATACCTTCCTCACGTGTATACGACAATAACACGTGGTGTTTTCTAAGACGGCACAGTAAAATAAAAATAAAATCAAGAATAAAGCACGGCTGAAATGATTTGGTTCCAAGGTACAGTATAACAATAGTGGGATGGAGGGCTTCGGCTTCAGGTTCAGCGGTATGCTTCACCACAGGAGACTCCCAGCCCGGCGAGGTGTCGTCTTGCCCTGAGACCATGTTGTCGATAGAGATCGTCCCTTTGATGGATGATCTTATAACATAAGCATGCAGCATCACGCAACCTCATGCCTCATGCGTACTATGCACGTGTACCCAAGATAGACTGGCTTAGCTTTTGTTTTGCTATGCTTATGGCTTTAGCTTTGAACGTATATATGGTACGACTGCACGGGAATGGCAGAAGCAGTGTTTCGTACAAAGTACGCAAACTTTGTACCAGACTTCTTGACAGTAATGTAGCCAATACCAGTACGACGGGCGCGATAGTTTCACTTTTTATATTTTTCCCTTTGTTAATGTTAAAAAATGCAAATTAGATTTTCACCAAGCCGAAAAAAAAATTACGAATTGAGGAAACTATCTTGTCCTAGACATTATTTCTGCGTATTTTTCTTAAGAAGAATGTCACAGAAAATTGAGTAAGTGGTTCTAAAGTAACCCTGCTCGCCGTTTCCTGCGCAGAAGCCATGCGCGTTCGCATACGCCCATGCAGTCTCAAGCTAAGATATATGGGAGATTGATGCACTGAGAGGCTTTCAATAATGCCAATAAAATGAGCTTTTCTGTCAAAGGGGAAGTTTCACAATGCTTTTAAGATTTGACCCAAAGATTGCGTGCCTTACAGCACCGCAAATCCTCCCTCCGCACCCTACCCCCACCCTACTATATAGGGTGAGGAGGGGGGATGTGAGGCATTGCGCTATAGCCGCAATGCAGCCGTGGTTATTGAAAGGATAGCTGGTTGTCAAAAACCAGGAGATTGGGACCGATACTTTGTTCGAAAAGCATGCCATGCGAGCTTATCATAATGCTTCGTTGGAAGTCAGCTTCGAGAAAACGTTCTCTCGTTTTCTCTTTAATAACACCCGCAAAAGATCTGCATGTCACAATGCAGCTAAAACTGCTGAAAGACAAGTTGCTTGGAGACAACTTTTCCTTCCCAATATTAAACGGTGCTCTTTGTTGGCCTCAACGCATGCATGTTAGGATCGAATCCATCTTTTTGACAGATGACATTAAAAAAGGTGCCTAACATGTCTTTGTCACTAACATGCACTACGTATCACCGTAACAGACTCACAGTTATTTGTTCCTTTTCTTCGGGAAAGTCGAAACTTTGTCTAAAAGCCCCGCTAAGTTCCCAATGCCCTACTTGTAGCAACATTTAGAATAAAACCTCTATCAGATACGCAATTCACCGCAAAAAGAGTTCTCTCTCTCTGCATGTCTGTTCTATGTTCCCTATTGTTAAGAGCGACCCATCCATCAACCCCAATCTCGCTAGAAACAGCTGACTCCCAAGTCCCAAAGTCCTTTCTCCCCCTTCTGTCAATTTCTCTCTAGAATTCCATAAATTCCCCCTGCAAGACAATTAATGGAATAAAATCTCAATAAACTATGCAGAAATCGACAAACGCTCCGCGAAAACTTCCAAGACCTATCATTTGCAAGGTAGGAAATCCCCTTTAGGACCAATATGCAGATAGTTTCCCAAATATGCAGATGATTCGCTAAGGGTAATTTAAGAGTTCGTCGCGCTTTAGCACACTCGGTTTTATACGATTAGACCGCACACGCCGTCCGTCCGAGAGAGAAACTCTTCAATGTATGCAAAGTCCAAAAAGACACTCCAAAAAGAAGGATAGGCAACACAAATGGTCTCCTTGTTCTTCTCATTCGTAGTGAAGTGTTATATGCCATGTTATATGTTATGCATGACCAAAACGTTTTAACATGTTCCGCATCAAACTCCTCGCTGAAATATATGCAAAAGAGCTAAACGGAGCGCGTCAAGTTGCAACCTTGTCTATTGCAAGTTATGTAACACCTATATGCGAAAGCCTTGATTGTTAATACCGTAATGTATATCAGTAGAAAAAAGTTTTTAAAAATGGGATACAATCACAAAGGAGAACCTGTAGTGAGGTGTGCAATTCTATATACAATGTACTGCATGTGTCATCCATCACGCTAGTGGTTTCGCCCTCGCCCTTTACTCGTGGAGCTTCGGGATAATTTAAACTCAGGAGAAAAGTTCACGGCAGGAACTCTCGTGTTGCACGTGCCAGATACACGCCACCTTGCCCACTTATGCAAAATTGGGCTCGGTAAATTTTAAAAAATAAAATATCCACGATTGCGGAAAGTCCGGGAGGAAATTTCCCCTTGTCATACGATTTATAAAACTTGACAGAAAAAACTAGTTAATTTCTATAATTTATTACTTTATGGAATTTAAAAGGCAAAGAAAATGCTCTAATGCCTTGGCCAACGGCAGCAGCAAATTGCTACAAACATTGTCTTTCTTGCTTCGACTGAGTTAGAGACAAGCTAAATTAAATGTTGTACATCACTATGATAAATAAGGCGCAAGACAGTAAGTGAGATTACACTGGCAAAGAATAAGTACAAGCAAATAAACATAAAAATATAAATCAGTAGTTTTGGTAAACTTTGCTCCCTTTAATGATTCTATTCTATTACTTTTTTAAAGGAGTATTTTTTGCGATGTGTTACTTTTGCCTGTGTGTATAACTATTACGTATTATTTATGATGTATTACAAGTAAGCTTTTATTCAAATGATGTTTAATTCGAAATAGGAACCAGCGGCTTATGGACAACTTCCGACCAAAGTACATGACAGGTGCTTTTCATGTCAACGGACCTTGTAAATCAGCTGAAATAAGCAAAAATACACACGAAAATGTCTGAAAAACCACAGGAAAAGAGATGAGTTTCTCAATGGTAGCCTATTCTCAGAGAAACTGAATAATAATGCTCAGAGATGTCAGCTACGAAATCACGAAGATTATCAGCAGAATCTTATTAGAAGCCTGTCGGCGCGTGCAGGTGAATGTTCAATTTAACAGCTGAAACTTGCATGATAAAGCATGAGCAAAGACATCTGATCTCATGTCAATTCATAGGAGGAACGTTGGGTCAATATACAAAAGAAACGACAGCTGAGAAATCAAACAATTCCTAGCTGAATATACACGCGTCAGAATTCTTGCCTTTGCAGGTGAATTCATCTCTGTACATTACGGAATAGTGAATCGTACAATGAAACACCGAGTAGACCATTGAAAGTGTCACAATTTCCATGATTCTTGGGACAAATTAGGTGAGAAATTACCTGATTTTTTTACAAGGATCACCCGAGAATCAGGTCCCCCATTTCGTCCGGGATACAATATTTCGCTATTTAATTCACTATTTTTAGTGAATGGACTTTTTTATATTTATTAAAAGTTGACAGTGTACATGTACCAATAACAGTTATCATTCATTTGAAATGCCAATGGTATGAGGGCTGTCCAAGCCCTGTTTGTCTTTGTCAAAATCCAAATTTTACGCTTAGATTGTAAATATCCTAGTCTTGACTTGTTTGCGTACAAAGTTACTACGATTAATGAATTTTTAAACCTTGTAAAACTACGCGAATTCTTTTTCTTTACCCTGTGCTTAGTCGAATGTATTCAAAAGTTATAAAAACGCTTTTCCATGCATTGTAGTCACGTTTTTCAAGAGTGAAAGGAATGGAAAAGCGTTTATAGGAAAGAACATTGGCACCGTCCTGTACTAGTACGTGCTTGATCCAAGATGACCGATCTTAAAATTATTCAAAAGGTAGGCTAACTCCTTAAATCGCTTGGAACCGTCATTCTTATGGTCATTTTAATGCACTTTAGCCATAAACAGATTTAAGCTTACGTTCCTGTACAAAAGCTAGGGCAATTAGGGCACTCTAAGCTGTTTCCAAAGCAAAACATCGAACCACTATTGAAAAGGTTGTTGTTTGGCGCTTTCCAACTATATCCTCAGACTTCCTAAGAAAAAAGCTAATTTTTCTTTTCAACGACTGTTCCTCAAAGGTGATATCTTATCATGAATGAAAATGAAGAAAGATCGTAGGCGGGAAAAAAAGAAGAAAAGATTAGAATGCAAAAGCGAAAAACTTATTCTCTCGACCACCTATTATCCTGGCATCGATGTAAACGTCATCCTCCGCATCGAATGTCATTAATAATGCTGCGGAGTGAAGCTTACTAATCAGAATCGACTATTGATACGACATTTTTTTCTCCCTATACCTCATATATTAACCGCGCACCTGTGGCGTAAAACTGTAAAGGCTACTCAATCATCGCAATGCCGGAATAACTTTCGGTATATCATGTCAAAAGAAGAAATTTGTCGGAAAACAAAAAAAAAAAATGCCCCTTCCAATTTTTTCATTTCGAAATTTTTTGATCTTACTTGGAATTGCGACTTTGATTTCCCCTGAGCGTAATATACACCTGATAAAACGATATACAAACAAGACTGCATTTCAGATCGGTAAAACGAATCGACCTTTCCTTTGGGCATTTTATAGCACAGGTTATAAAAGATTTTCATAAAAACACTAGGGCTCCCAGAAGCAACCCATTTAGTAGATAATGACTAGGTGGACACGTTATATAGCTCCATATTAATTTTTATTACAAACATCTAATCAAATAATTTATTTCATACATTTTTTTCACAGCTATACAGTTTAGCGTCTGGTTATTGTTCTGAAAGACTGACATCACGACTACTATGTTTCTTTCAATCGTTTCTGACTCATAGAATGTAATGAGCGATCCAAATAGTCACCAGAGTTGCTGACACAAGTTGGGGAAACTTCAAGCCCAAGCGCCTGAAGAGTCTTTAGCAAAAAGCTACTTTTCTTGAGATGCGTTTTTACTCAAGTTCCATATATCAAGTAACAGAAAAGTAGAAAAAATAAAATAAACACGCCAGATCCCACTTACTACAAAGATTTTCCAATATTTTAGCATAATCACGTTCGTTTGCCAGGAAGGGCGGGGACAGATTTTACCATTTTCACTCATATTAGTCATGCTTCAACTTTTTGCAAGGTTTTTCGAATTAATCCTAGTTTTTCATTGTATAATGTTGTATTCATTGTATTCGCAAGACGCTGATCGTGGTTTGGTAGAGGAACGTATGCCCAAAGTTGCAGAAGTTTATTTTTTAAAAAAACTTTTCATAAAACTATTTTGAAAAATAGTGGCATCTTTTAAAAAGTCGCCTTACATTAATAAATGATTACAATCAAGCGATTGTTGCAACTCCTCTTATTCAACCCAAAAGTCGGCTACCGGGCACAACCATCCGGTATTTGGATTACAATCGGGCGTTCCAAGAAGAACTCGGGAGAATGGAGAGCTTAACCTTTCGTTCTCCAAGTCAACCCAAGAGCCTTTGTTCCACGTGTCAGATAGCCCTACATGTTATTCAAGTAGTTTTTAACCTTACAGTGAATTCCTATGTAACTTTTCCATACAACTTTTTACCAATCAACTTCTTTTCCATATAAAAATATTCCATTTCTATGCGTTACGCGCCAATGAACTATTGAGCGAACCTCTTTCTTATTAAACCACTGAACCCGCCAAAATTACCTTAGGCATTTAACTACGCGTTGACCTTTAACTGTACGGTGCTTTAATTGTATGTTAAGTTTCTTATCAAGTCTCGGTGAGCTATTTGAAGCAAACTAGTCGCTTACCATTTGTGACACAGGCATGGTAAACACCCGTCAAATACCGTCGCTTCATCCTCTAGAATGTGGCTTCTATCAAAGTACTCACTTTCGACAGTGTCTTCCGCCATCTTATTCGTTTAGGGATCTTATTTCGACACTTTATTCACACGAAACACAGGGTTTGTGGAGGAAAGACGGCATCACCGATCATACGTCACGGGGTCACGTGACCGCGCTGGGCCAATGGCCAAAATGCCAGATTTGAATTGTAGGCTTCTTATTTTCTTAATATTATTATTTTGCGTACGATAAAAAGAAACATATCACTGGGTACTAGATTTTTTACTCTTTTTTAAAGACAACGTTTTTTTGCATAGCTATTGCCCTTTAAGGCTTCCGTATAGGTTAGCTACGGCACCAAAGTACGGGATATGCAGAAACAGTCTGACGTAAAAAGTACGCAAAATTTTGGCGAAACCTCTTGATAGTAATGTAGACATTGCCCAGACGGAAGAAAAGACAATATTATTTTTTAAACTTTTCCCTTTTTTAATTTGCAAAAAGTAAACGAGCTTTTCATCACTGCGAAAAATGCAATACCCATTGCTCTAAAAAATGCTCTAACCATTATTTTCATGTATTTCTAAGAAACATTCCATACCAATTATAAAGCTTACCTTGCTTCCCGTTTTATGCGCAGAAGCTATGCGCGTTCGTATACACCCCATGCATATTCACTGCGCGTCCCCATTTAGCTAAGGTGTAACAAGCTCAAAGTTATACGAGAGCCTTAAACTATTAAACTCACTAAAATTTATTTGTCGTTGTTTGAAAAAAATCTTTGACTTTTCATGAAGTGCTCAGTTCCCCCACTCACGGCTGAAAACCATCCAAGGTCGCAATTCACATGGTTGTCACATCAATTAGTTGCGAACTTTAACGCATGTTACATAAGAAACTAAATTTTGTAAAAATGACAAGTCGACGAAAGCTGTCGAATGAGCGAATCCAATACACTCCTGACAAGCCAACAGACGACAGTTATCGACAAGCCAACGCCCGAGAGCAAACCGGACTGTAGAAAACAAGAACTTGGAAAAAGTGGCCCTTTTCCCTTTGGTGAACGCGACCCAATAATCTTGATAGTGCGCAAGATTAACATTTTCATGAAATAACTTTCGTACTCAAGAGAACCGGGATTGAATCAACTTATAAAAAAAAGTTAATTGCTTCAAAGCTAACTCTAAAAAAATGAACAATTCCCGAAGTGTGCACTATACAAGTTCTGGAAATTCATGTCATTTGCATATGTTGGACGCAATTATAACCATACCAGTCCTATTTACATCGTTAAAACGAGAAGAAAATATGTTTATTATTTTAAAATATGTTATAATTACATGTACGCATATTCTTGGCCAAAGGGTTTCTAATTAAGATTTAAAGTTTTTTTGTGTTTCACAGCCGTACCTTTGTAAAATTTCATAAACGTCAGAAGCAAAGAGCCTCGAAATCCTGTACTTATATTAGATTACATATTTTTATTGAGCCACAAACACAATATTTACTCGTAAGAATTACGACGTCCTCTTACAGTGTAAATTTAAAGCCAATTTCTCGAACGATTAGGTGTATAACAAGTTATTGTTTATGCGTCCAAAGTTATTAAGACCACGAGACCGCGGAACCCAAGTTAGAGCATATAATCTCTTTCGACAATACGGACGGTTCCATAAAGCAATAAAAGAGCATCACGAAAAGCGTTAGCCCACGTGTTCTTTTCGAAGAAAATAAGAAAAAAAGCTTACCATGTATTTGCATAGAAGCTCCCATCATCGCCGAGGGGGGTTTCCGCAAGATTGGTAGGCCAGTCCCGGCGTTTTCATTAGCAGTAACAACTCTCGCCTGACTTATTATTTCTTTGCAATCCTCGTGTGTCCATGTCCGTCCGCATTTTGCCGTGTCCTCTTCTTGCCGCGTAATGGCACCAACGCAAACATTACCAACATTAGCTTGGACCCAGAAGCGCATTATATCGAGTGCGAAAAGTAGTTTCATTTGGGGACGACACCGCATCTCCCGCAAGGTGTGATAACTAGTTGATTTACGAGGCGACCTTAGCGTGCTGCACACTCGTTAGATCATGTCTGCATAACCTCTGGCATACTATAAGAACAGACCTTTCTTCCTCACCCCCCATCCAAAAGTCTTACTCTTATTTCAACAATACGTATATGTATATACAGGCTCCTGGCACACCAAATCATCATCTGGAAATGTAATGAGCCTTCAGGAATAATAACAATCTTACTTTTTTAAATCTCTGCATTTAATCTCTTTCCGCGCATAACGCGTCTGAAATGTTAACTTTCAAGGTTTTGAAAACTCAAACTTGGTTAAGGCTCCCGTACCGCTTTCTACTGCACGAAACTACTGTGGTGCCTCACATTACGAACGCAATCCGTTCCATGCGGGACGCACGTTTCCCATGGCTTACATGGGAATAATTTTGCTCCGTTCCCGAGGCCGGTCCAAAATCGCGAAAATCGTAATTTCGCCATATGACACGGTAGATGCAACTTCTTTTCCAAAACCTATGAAACTACCCCTACTGGCTTTGTACGCTTCTTCTTGTTCTAAAGGATTTAAAGCTTGTGAGCTTGTTCCTGGAGTGGATCGTTTAAGCTCTTCATACTTGAACCTAACGTTCTCACAAATTATTGCCTGATGGGTGGTTAGATCTCCTTTCTTGTGCCTTTCATTAATCCAAACTAATAGCAACCTCTCCATTTCATCACGCATCGATTTTCCATGCACCTTTGAACGAACGCTTTAGACTCGCTTGGCCACCTTAGCTTTCATGATTGATTCTCTATGGGCTAAAATTGTTGACTTGATCACTCCATATTCAGCGGCAAAACCCACAACGCTAGCTCCTAAGTCATTTTTGTCTGAGTTCCTGCTTCACTTCAATATGCTTCTCTATTCTTCCCACTAACGGTCTTCTTAGAGGGGGAGTAAGGTTCCAAAATGAAACGACTTTACCTATTAGCGCATTCAAAATCGGACCTTCTATTCATAGGGACGGCACCATTATCTGTATTTAGAATGCTTAAACAAGTCTCTAAGGGCTTTGGTTAACTTACAAACTCAATCACAAAAAAAATGAGTTTTTCTTCGCGCCGCGACTTGGGGGCTCCGCTGAACGCCATGCAGCGAGCGTTACCCGCATAGTGGGAACCGCCTCGTGCGGTCCCATTGCCAGGGGATGGGCTCTCGACTGCGAAGCCGAACCGAAGCTTGCCTAAAGGCTCTCGATGCGGGTCTCGGCCCGGCCGGACGGCGATCGGGCGATTGCGCGAAGGAAAAGTCAGTTTTTTGTTATTGAGTTTGTAAGTTAATCAAGGCACCTAGAGACTTGTTTAAGCATAGGAAGTAAAGATAATAGTGCCGTCCCTATGAATACAAGGTCCGATTCTGAATGCGCTAATAGGTAAAGGCGCTAATAGGTAGAACACAACAGAGCGCGAGTGTGGTTCGTAATGTGGGACCGTGTTCCTAATGTGAAACGTTCGCCGTGCGAGGCGTTCCTTATGCGAGACATCACCGGATAAGCATAAGCATTATCACGTACTATGCGAAATTCTTACAAAATTTCTTTGCAATAATATACATCCAACAGTAACACAGAGCAGGACAGTTTTTAATTTTCTTAATTCACCTTCACTAATTTCCAAACCGCAAATTAATTTTTCACCAACGTGAAAATCAATGTTCGAAAATCTCCTCCAGAATCTTTAACAAAAATTGCAGAAAGCCAAAACTAAACGCTAAACGCAAGGAATTTCGCGTTAAAGATTTCCTTTCGTCGAATTCTATTTGCTACCCTTAGCTGGCAAGGACTTATTTGCGTTCTACTTACCAAAAGAGCTGTGCTGGGGACTTTTTCCACAACAATTTTGGGTTTTCCGCTTCACAACTTATCAAAAGTAACTTGTATCCCCAAATGCCTTTCTTGTATGATTTACCACACAACGTTCGTCGCGGCTGCTTTTTTGCAACCAAATTTCTCCGCGAACCATGTTACATTTGTTGGTATTTACCCACAGCCTTTCGGACTGTTAGAGCCTTCCGAGAACTTGACTCGGAGAAAATACCTCTCTCTCTTTCGCTCCGTTCCTCTTGTAAAGCATTTCTGGTTTCTTGCTGGGATGTTTAAGCCGTTTAAAGGTAGACATGGTTTTGCTCAAGTCCTCTTTTCTTTTTCCCCAGCCAAGTTTTCTTGCTCAAGAGATACATCAGAAAGCAAGTGTTACTTGAAGCCCAATGGGGAAAAAAGTAGTCTAGTCGCATTTTTGCTTCATTATAGAAAAGCTTCCAAGCAGCCTATATTAGACTTGATTAGTATGCACGGCGTACAAGTGCTAAGACAAGTCACGGCAAAGGTATTCCCTGACGAGATCTAATAAAAAGCAAGACGTATTGAAGTCCAGATTGTCCCAGGGTGACGGACACCCTTAACTCTCAACCGCTAAAGGCGTTTTCTCAACTTGGGGAATTTTGAAATTTAGAAAAATTACCTCAGATTAGGGTCAATTCTTCGAAACACTGCCTTGAATCAAAAGGAAAGAGAGAGCGAAAAGACAAATAAATCATTTTAAAAAATAATAAAAATGTGAATCTTGTTGTATAGTATAGGCTACTTCCAGTTCCAAGTGTTGGTTTTTGCCCTATAATTAAAAGGCTGAGCCTTCGTTAAGTATGGTTAACTTTGCATGGCATTAAACGCCGTAAAAAAGAAAAATCACAAGCAAGCGAAAAATATCCGTTTTTTATGTTACCCAGCTTAGTTTATTGTTTGGATTATGATGGTAAATTTCTTTGGCATGGAGTCTGTGTAACACACAGCCATAAGGGTGTGTCGGATGTGCCTTTAGTATCAGCAGGAGGCCCTAGCCAGCGACTAAAGACTCCGCCCTATCTGAATGCGAAAGGATTCCCAAATTCTCCGAAAAATATGCAAACCAAGCGGAGACTATCTATTACAAAGCACGGGGAGAAAAAAAGCACGTAATATGCCTCCTCTGTAAGAGCTTGGTACAAGGATCTCCTTCGTTTCCATTTTCTTCGCACACGTGCAGAAAAAGGGCAAAAAAAGTGAAAAATGAAGCAAAAAACAGGCCGAGTCCCATTAGCCGTAGTTGGAAAAGCTTGCTCTTCACTAAGAGCGAAAAAGCTTTGCAAAGGATGAGCGTCAACAAATTGCAGACTTGGGATGGAGAGATTTTTAATCTTGGAGCATTAGGCAAGCTTCATATTTCATAATCTTGACAGGGTGATGATATAACAGGCATATATTTATATACCTAAATAAATAAACAAAACACTTTCATAAGTGGAATGCATTACCAAAAACACCAATATGGAAAGAGCTCAATGTCACTTTTAGACACCTTTTACTTTCTATGTAGCCTATGTGATTTTTTTATTTTTGGAGCTGGACAAAGAGGATTCAATGAAAGTGATTCGTAGAAAGATGCGGTATTTCATACTGGCCAATTGCTTTACCACAACAAACACTTCCGTGTCTTCCTCCTCACCGTGTAACAGCAAGAACCTTCCCTGTACAGCTGTACTACATTTACGAGGCCATCCATTGGGTTTCCAACCGAGTCACTTTGATTCCTAGCTTGATTGCGATGGTCGTTTAGGGCTCCCGTATTACATGCAGCATAAGCTTTCTAAGCGCAAAAACCTAGTGAAAACAGAAGCAGTTTTCACGTCAAAAGTACGCCTTTTTTGGCAAAACTATTAGTAATGTAGTGATTACAAATACGGAAGTCAAAACATTTGTTATTTCTTATCTTTGCCTTCCATAATTTGCAAAAAATAATTTTATTTAATTAATTAAATGAATGTGAGTAACAGCAAAACTGTGAATCTGAAAACTGTCATGCCTACCCATATTTTGGTATACAGTAAATGCAGCTTGATCACTGGTTAGAATCAGCCGCTTTACGAATCACATTTTAAAGGACCGATTCAAAATGATGACATTCAACCCCATTTAATCGGTTGTTAGAATCACACTTTCGGTTACTAGAATCAATTTCAGAAGAATCTTCACCTTAATCACATCACATGAATCTTCACATTTCAGAAGATACTACAGTAATGATTGCTACATGGACTTTGTATATATTGATCAATGACATTGATTTTACGTCGTTTTGACTAATCCTGTTATTTCCAGCCTATTGCTATGCTGAGGTATAAATCCCCTCTAAGCTCTCCCGTCATTTAAACGAACAGGTTATTAAATTGAACGACCAGCTCCTTTAATTTGACTGGGAAAATTAGGAGGCGTATCGTGTTGAGAACCCTATCCTAAGCGTAGGAGTAGGCTTCACAGCCGCAGTGTTTTAGACGTGTGGTTATAGAAAAATGACGACGAATAAGAAAAAAGTTCATGTAAATGCAAAAGAAAAGTTGCGGTTCATTAAGACTTAGGAGAGTTAAATTTAAAAGATTTGCCACGAAGGGTAGCGGCCGTTAAGTTAAGGATTCCTCAATCATCTTCATCAAAATTGTTGGAAAATCGTTACGAAATAAACAATAGTGGGGTGTAGTTGTAGTGAACCTAGAAAAGGGGAAACGTGTGGGAAAGTGTCAAAAAGTAGATGATGCTTTGCTTCTTTGGCTTAAACAAGCCAGTAACCGATTTTCGGTTATTACAATCTTCGCTTAATAGAATCAATATTCTCATCACAAACGTGATCACAAGAAGCGGCATCTACTTTATTTTGTTAAAAAATCACGCAAATGGAGGACGTGGTTCTATTCCCATGTAAAGCACTGAAATTTGGGAAATTTTCTTTACTAGTATTTTCCTTTCAGGGCGAGATAAACGTAAAAATAATAATAATAACGGAGGGTTAATTGTTTATTCCCGCATACAGATTGCTAAACCACGCAGAATTAATATTCACGTTTAAAAAAAAGCTGCGCACGCTGCAGAGATTCCTTCATTTACAACTGCACACCAAACAACTTTTCAGTTATTAACTTGGTGACCTCATCATCCCTGTTTCAAAAATGCATAAAAAAGGTCCATGTAGGACGAGAAGGGTTTCTCCTGCTCTGTTGTCCGTCCATAAAACCATGTAAGAATGACCGTAGGTTCAATTGTTCGGATAACTTGTAGTCCCCGCCTCCATAAATTACCCCACTGTCTTTCGTCTAGACGTAGTTATGGTACATGCAGTACACCCAATATGATATGCTGCTTAATCGCCTCGTAGATTACGCCAGATAATAGAACAAAAAGTCTTGGAATGTTTTATTTTTGTATCCCCCATTTTTTTTATTTTCTCTACGATTTACCTGCGCTATGTTAGTGGTGGTGTTGTGCTATACCCATCTTCGAAAAAGTGAGTAAGTGACTATCTACAAAACCCGAAGGAAATGAGCTATCAGCTCGCACGATCGCCAATTCTTGTGCCTTTAGACAACTCGGGATAAAAAGGCGCAGCCACAACATCTTTACCAACCTTCACGATCTTTTCGCAGGCGTACAATACACGCTTCTCCAAACAAACGATCTCTTGCCGCCTTCATTTAGTTTTTGTTTTTTCCATTTTCCCTCTTGCACTAGTGTCTTACTAGCTCATCGTCCAATAAAGAAAGAAAAATATGTAAAAAAAAAACTTTAGTCTTGGAAACATGAGTTTACAACGAACTTATGTTCTATTGTTATATCAACATAAAAAAATCTTGTTTGAAGTGAGCGACAACTCATTATCTTTTATTTAGGAACAGGGATTGATAGATGGATCTCTTTGTACGGGTGAAATTCAAACCAATAAGCCAGCCATGTCCTTAAAAAGAAAATAGAAGAAAAAGCTGCGGTTCACTTGGAATTTAACGCGGACAAGAGACACTTCCGGATCATAAAGCGATTTTATTTATTTATTTATTTTACAAGGATGGTGATGCCCTTTTCCCGTGTATGGTTCCATATAAGGACAGCCAGAAGTCGACGGGGAGGCCACGTTCTTAAGAGCCACGTTGAAAGGCTCCTGCGAAAAAGCGAAACTGTTTTTTTGGTCCGATTCAATTAGAGTGTAAAGGAACACCTATTTGGGGAGATCATCAACGTTCTTTTGGGTTGTAACAATGATAATTAGGGAGCTGAATTAGCGTACTAAAAAGGCGCAAAAAATTAGTCATTTTTGACATTTGTGTTGTTAAGCGATTCTGAGGCTTTGGGAATATTCATTACATGAATACTTGATAAAAAAAAAGAGCATGGAGGTGCGAAAAAATGTGACACTCCAAGACGTTCGACGATGAAGGATAGTTTTTCTTAACCTACAAGGCATTACGCGTTACGGTTAGTTGCGTACGCACTCGACCGTGAAGACGAAGCTTTTTGGGGCCACAAATCCTTGGAAAAAACCAACGCACACTCCAAACTCCCCTGTATTATATGCTTCGTTTATGATGGAAAAGTCCTTTTACTTTATTCATGGGCCAAAGAAAAAAAGAAGCTCCCGAAGTTTTTCCCCTCGGCGAAACTTGATTGCAGAAGCCTGACGTTGGAAAAAAACTTGCTGTTGCTGTTCATTCCGTTGCGCTTCAACGCGCACCAGTTGCAGCCCGCTTGTGTATACGGGAGAGCGCCCGGTCAGTGAATAGTGACCAAACCGCATTTCCAGCTAGCACACCGTTAATGCCAACCAAGCATGAAATCTTAAAGGTCTATCGTCAATTAGCCTTAATTGGGGATGACCAAATTTCACGGTCGTCAAGCGGAACCGAAAGGAACAAGCCTGAGCCGTGCATACAAAGCACGAGCTGTAGACGTGTATATACAGTGCAGTACGTCTAGAATTTTGAAACGCAGGACAGGCTCATCTCATCACGCATATATATCAGAGTGCAGATGAATTTCGTTCTAACTTGAACACATATATGTGTGGCTCATTTCTACGTGAATAAATATTGTAAAATTTCAACGAGTTTAAAAGAACAAAACAATTTTCGTGATATCCAGTTATCCACTGGAAAATTTTAATCGTATTTTCCTCAACTTCAGAATTTAAACTGTAATTGAATAAATTTGAGTACTCAGAATGTGCAAGTAGCTGTGAAACCATGAACATTTTATTTGCAAAACAGTGCTGGAGTGGTTTCGCATAAGAATTTTTAGATGGTTGTAAATTAAACCGCAGCTCGTGTTACGTTAGATATTCATGAACGGTTTTGGCTCCTGGGCCAAACTGAAACAATGAGATTTGGAATGAAAACGCTTTCTAAAGTGGCTATTTAGATATTGTTATAAGCAATTGCACTTTTTACGCCGCATACTAGCAGTTAATTTATGGCAGAAAAGCAACATGTTTTAGTTTTGACATTTTGCTTTCATACTTCAGCTGTTTAACTTTATTTTCCTTTAATTCAACTTTTTACTTCCTATCTTACTTCTAACCTTTTACTTTCTATTTAAATTCTTATTTAAGCGCAGCACCTTATTAAGTTTTCAAAATTTACCTTTCATCATTCGCTAGTTTTAGTTTTAGAGTTTTAGTTCTAGATCCTCCTCAGATCATTTTCGTAACAGGCTTTCTTGGGTTATTTTAGTGCTTGGATATTACTGTAAAAGTTCAATAAAAGCCCTGTAGTTGCGACTCTTGTGCAGCTATAGATATAAACTGAGAGTTGATGCAGTCGAAAAACTTAAAATGCCTAAACCAAGACCAAGAAGAGTGAAAACCGATAAGGGTCAGAGTTTACATGGCGAGGAAGGCCAAGTTTTTCCCCCCTTTTTTATTTCTAGTGTTCAAATGGCGTTAGGGAATGAAAAACCAGATCTTCCCGGATCATCAGGTAGTTTAACAAAACCACGAGGTGGTGCGAAAGAACCTTCTGTCTTTACCACTAGTGAAAAGAAAGGATGGGCTATAAATATCGAACTCTTTAGCGAAACATAACTTCTTGGACCAGAAAATTCTACCCACTTTGTTATTTTTTTCAGGTAAGACGGCACTCTACCTCAAATAAGCTTTCTACTGCTTGGCTATATCCTTCCCAATTTACGATCAACCAAATTGCTCCTTCATATCAACAGGGTTTGCGCGATGTAGCTGGATACTTAAAAAGCATAGAAAGGATTAATATCAACTCTTGATTCTGTCCATCCCTTTAAACCAAGTGCTTCAAATGGAACCTGTAACTCGCAACCAGAAAGACCTCAAACAAGTATTGTATCTTGTTACAGCCTTTTGGTTGCAGTAGAGCATCAGACAACGGACACCAGCAAGTTAATGACGCTAATTAAGGGCTATTTAGAAGAGCCCAAGTTGGGATCGTGCCGTGTTCTTTCTGGATGATAATGCACTCGTCTGACCTGTTATTTGCCTAAGCTGCTCAAGAATGAGCCTGCACGGTAAAAACAAACAAAAAAACATGCACGCCATGTAAGCATCACTGGACCAACGCAACGCGAAAGGATTCGAGGAACAGTCTGAACCTTTGAAAGATTTTTCAGTAGTCATCTCCAAAAATAAAAATTTACCGCAAAGGGCGTTCAAAGACAAGACATGTGCTCCCCCATGGAGAACTGATGTATGAAGCTAGGGGGAAAAAGGCATTCCAGGCTTTATAAGCTCCATCGAGGTTTACATATAGGTCATCTATAACACGGACCTCTGTAGCGAATACTTTATTGAAAGGGGTTCCTATACTTCTTATCGGACAAAGTGCGATCCCTACCTCCTAAGTACGATAAATTGAGACATTAATATTAATAAATGAAACACTAAATTTTGTCTGATTGATTCATGATAAATTATGAATGCTGCTTAGAAAAGCGACGTACTTAGGTTGGTGGAAATATAGGATTCCTTACTTGTGAAAGGTAGATAACAATATTTCTCTTTTGGCACAGCTTTTACGTACGTTTCTTTGGAAAATGACACTCACGGCTCAAGAAGTCTGGACACGGCGGGGATAGAAAAATGAACGGACACTAGGAAGGTATATTAATATGACTTACGTTTGCTTGAAGGTATGTTTAATTAATGTAGTCGGTTTAAAACAATTTGTAGAAATACTTTGGCGCTCTGTGTCACTTGTCTCCATCATAGCGGTTCTTCCCGCTCAAGCTTACGGCAGACAAAAGGGTAAACAACAGCCGGCCGGACAGGGTGGAAGGTTCCAAAATGGGACACGAAAGGCGCAAAAAGAACGCCAGGGGCGCGTTTTACAAAATTTGTAGACAGTTGTACGTTTTCCAGCACACATTGTGAAAATGTACACAACAAACGTACCTACACCGTAATGCTGTAAGTACCATAGTAATTTGAAGTCCACTGTGGTCTTAAATTTTATTTTATTTTAAATTTGCAGTCTTTAAGTGTAACTTTTGTGTTACTTATAATATCCTACGATATTTACGTTGTTTCCTTCTATATATAGGAAGCCCCTTTTAGTGGTAATAAATTAGCTGGCCTGAGTATACACATTCCTTTAATGTTGGTCGGACGGCTTGCTGTACATTATTGAGTCAATGGACACTTTAATTATAATCTCAGATAACCAAGTGGGTATATGCCGCTGCTTATGGCAAGCCTTCTTGGTTTCTTGCTTGACATGCACACTACAGAGTTTAAAAAGCCAAGGCAAAGTATACACACCGTATCCCAACCTTAATGAAGTCATCTCATTTATCACAGAGCTTGCTCTATTACAAGTAACAGCAAAACATATAGTTAACACTGAAACTGTTTGCAAGCTAAAAGCCCCCCTTTAAGAGGGAAATATTGAAAAATCTAGAACAAGAATAAATTGTAGGTTGAGGCAACTCCTTTAACACAGTAAATAAATAAAATACTCCCACTGACAGGCCATTCCCCACCACTTTTTTCCTCCTTTTTCTTATACACTCTAATGGCATCCCTTTTACTCACTTTCCTGCATGTGTGTATGTGTAGTACGTCAAGCCAGAGTTTGCGCTAAACCGTTATTATACTCATTAAAATGTCTGGCATAGAGTCGCACGTCTTTGGCCGCATGCATGAGTCAACGAACGAGTGAACGGGTGCTGTTGGGAAGCGTGCGTGCCAAAATAACACGACCAAGATAAGGTTTCCAGCAAAGCTTTGGCTTTTTCGGCTAGGATGAGAATCCCATTATACGTACCACAAACTCTTTTCCCTCATCTGCCGACTTTTGCTTGAAAAACGAACAAAAAACCCTTTCCCAAGTCTTGTTAAACAGTGTGTAAAGCAAAACAGACAAGGTTGGAAATCGACAAATTATGTATAGGATTGCTTTGCTGGTCCACTGAAGCCTTCTTCTTTCTTGACTTTCTTTCTTTTGGCCCCAAAAAGCACAAAACTCGGTTTTCTCTTCGCCGGAATTTTATAGCCAACAGTTCTTCTTCATCTGTATGCGCCATTCATAAAAGCGCCAGTGGCAACTACCCACAGCTCCTCTTCGGCATTGTTTTAAAACTGACTTTTGTTTTTCGTTTTTTTTGTGTTTTTTGAGTCTCGCGTCTTTTGGCTTTTCGTTCGGGATGATGTCTGGCTAATGAAGTAAAAAAGCGCATGGAAATTAAAGTTCCGACAAACTTTCAAAGTACCAACAACAGCAAAAAAACGGAGCTAATTACGGTAAATTATTGCACAGCACGAGACGTCTTTAAAGTTCCTACTATTTTAGTAAAGGACACAACAGCGCCGAACACTTAAGCCCAAAGCAACGAAGTGAAAGAAGTGAACGAAGCACATGCGTATGCTAATGATTATTCCGTCCTACGTAACAGAAAATAGTTATGGAAACTTGGAACACCGCAAATATCTCGCCTGATTCTAAATTAGACAGCCATCACTAGCAAATTCTTAACTTAGAGAGGTAACTTGTGTTTAATCTCGTTAATTTTTTTTAGATTGGTTTAAATCGTTATAATCAAACAAGTGGCGTTTTGCCAACTCATTAACCCAAATCTTTGACCTGTTCATTTACTACTTACTACACAAAATACCTTAGAGTAAAATAACAATAAAAAAGGACTATCCCGCTCGGTTCAAATTCAGTCTGCCATCATTAACTCTATCTCAAATGCTACACAGAAGCTGATGTTATTTTCTTGGAGGGGGGATAATATACGTATGAGAAAGCAGAAGTACTAAAGTAAAACTCAATTCCACACCAGAGTTTTTGTAGAGTGAGGTTTATAGTTCTCTTCGGGATATTTGTAAGCAGTGCTCTTTGGTGGCGAAAGGTGGTCCGTGGTCACATAACGTTCGCGAGAGCATTTTTTAAGGATCCAATTTACTTCTCATCAGCCACTGGAGCCTGAGCTACAATGCAAGGTCCGAAAGTTTCTTTGCATTGCATGCATTATGAAATATAGTTTTTGTGTTCGCTGTGGTGTTTTCCCCACTGTAAAACAAAAATACGGAGGCACAGTTTGCCGTGGCTGGAAATACAAGCGACATAATTGTAAGCGATAAATCTATTCGTATGCGACACCTTATGGCTGGCTCGAAGGGAAAATGATTGTAGCCCATTAGAGGTATAAGGGATGGCTTGTTATGTCTGCCGCATACAATTCCTCGCGACAGCACGGTGAGACTTGGCCTGCGAATTCATCGCCCGGAAAACCTCTCTTGCGCTGTCTGCAATTAGACAGTCATTCGTATGCGCCATCCGGCACTGAAATTACATTAAAACAGGGACATGAAGGGCCTCACCAAACTAACAATGATAACTTGCAGGTAAACTCAGCATTAAACATGGGGCTGAGCCGGTTGACAGTGCGCTTTAGGACCTCCATACTGGAACTCTCTTTTATTAATGTATTAACTCGAAACATAAATACACAAGCGGGCTTGGAAACCGATGCGACAAGTGATGCCAAACTTGGCTAATGCTTCCACAGCCACACTTGGAGTCTTTTGACTTGTATTTTGACTCGCCCCTAATAAACTCTCTGTTCAAAGCTCCCGTGCAGTTTAGCTTTTTATACCACGACAGCATGGGGGAAGACAGAAGTAGCCTTATGTAAAAAGTACACAAGGATTTTATACAAAACTTTTTGACAGTAAGGTAGCTACTAACCCTACGGAGGACAGGACAGTTTATTTATTTTTTTTCAATTTTTGCCTTCGTTAATTTTCAAAATACACATTATTTTGTGTCCAACGCAAACAAGGCAAATTGCGCATATTGCAAACATTATGGACACTATGCACTAGAGCTGGGCATTATTTTAGCGTACTCTTTAAGGCTCTCGTATAGCTTATTGATACGAAACAGTCACAGATGGCATTGATGTTTGTTATTGTTTTTGCGAAAGTTATTGCGCGCCACTTCGCGGTAGCTTGGGTGTAACAAGCTAAAAGTTATGCAGTAGCGTTCAAGCACACGTTGCTGCCAAAAAGGGATAGGGGGAAAACAAGTCAAGATTGACCAATATTTCTGCAAATATGTTATTACAATTCAAAGTTTAGAAGGGCTTGGCAGAAGGGATGACAAGTGATAACAAGGCTTGGTCGAAGTGAAGGTTGTCAAGCACATTGCAGGGTAAAAATGTGTCGTTGCAGGAAACAATTTTGAACCTTTTTGTTCCTTTACATTACATTCACGCTGGTCCCTTTGCACAGCAGAATGACTATAATAGTCTTTTCATAACTGCAGCACCTTTCGCCGCTCTGAAATGACGCGGCATTTCACAGGTATAAATATATATTTATGCATCCCTAGGTCCAGTATGGTACATTATACATAGGAAGGTCCATTATTATGTGCCACTGACTTTCGGACTGGTGTGCATATGCAACTGAGGCAGCCAAAGAATACAAGCCCTATGCACACAGGAACAGAACACCATGCGGCTCGGCTTTCTAACAACAAACGGGCTTTGCCATTCTTTTCCTTGTCAATTTTCTTCATTGGCAACGTTTGAAACTTTGGAATGTTCCTCCTTTTCATATAAGAGAGAGACAAAAAAGCATCCCATACAACAATGCCTCATATTTCCCACGCAGTGAGGAGGGGGCTGTATCTCGCTGTCAAATCGTTGCATTTTTGTTTGAAGAGTTTGAGTCCATAAGTAGCGTGGAAAATACTTTACAGTCTAACTTTTTACAGTAACTTGACAGATTCTTTCCCACGCGAAGTTAGTAGATATAATAAGGATGCCACTGCCGCCCAGCTATTCGAATTATGTCGTTTTTTCTCGCCTTGCCTTTAGATATGGCGATTTTCCCAAGAAAGATGCGGGTTTCAACTCATGCGACTATATTTTTTTGCTTATATGCCTTTAAGATAACACGACTACCTCAAACGGGTAAAACGGCTAAATAAAAACTTCATATTCAATAAAAAAAGAAGAACTATGCGAGGCAATAACCAAGCTTCCCGAAATGCACAAATGGGGATACCACTTCCAGTTTCTGTCGAGGACAAAACGAAAAATTACAACAATGCATCCCCGTTACGTTTCTACGTAAGCTGATGTAGTACGTCGGTATGTGTAACTTGCCGTATAGTAGCTAAAAAAAGTAAAAAATGCATTTTAAAAGAGGATTATTAGACGTACCGAGGAAAAAAGAGAGACAGCTAGGTCCAATTATTGGACCATCATATCTAGAGCGTATAACGCATACGCATACCTTCCTTTCTTTCAGCTCCCAAGCACAAGACTTCGTGCCAAAAAAATAGAAAAGAAAAGATCCAGATCCGATAGCGTGGTTGCAAGAGCAGCCCATTAAGAAGTTAGCTGTCTATTTGGTACATTCTTTCCTTCCCATAAAGCAAAGATCGACGGCCAGAATCACGCTTCATTATATTACATATTTTTTCTTCTAAGGTTTAGTTAAACTTATGTGCTAATGACGAGGGAACTTTCTAACGAGACAAAAGCGCATGTAAGGAGGAAGGTCGTTTCCTTTTATGATATTCATATGGCTTTGCTTTTCTTTAAACTTTTTTTTTTTTGCTTTGGGACCGCTTGTCTCAGCACTGGTCAAAGAATTGAAAACAAGAAAAGAAAGAAAAAAGTCGCAACAAGCCGCAGCCTTTTAGGAATATCTGATAAACATACAAGTGAATGCGAAAAAATCAAGTTTGAGGATTGGCGTCCCCTCTCTTGTGTTTTATAATTCCAATTAAAAAAATCTTTAATAGACCCCCAAGTTCCATTGTCCTTTTAGAGGAAGGCGGACTAGTCTCTGCCTTTATCTCACGCTTTCTCTCCATCATTCTGTTTCGGATTACTTCCCATTTGCATAGAGGTAATGCCTCAATCTCGTAAATAAAAAGAAAAATCTTTCGTAACTAAAACAGCTCCCTTTACTTTGTAGATTCTAGATTCTGCAAGCCTTTCAATCCGGGAAAGAAACCAAAAAAAAAAATTAACTAAAATTAACTAAGCGATAAAAAAAAAATTAACTAAGCGATATAACCCAATGTTGTAAGCGGTGTTCGTTTCTATGTCTATGCAAATTAGCTTTGCTGCTCGCTGCTCCACTTTCATGACATGAAACGAAACATAATAAGCCTTGAGCGCACTGTTGCAATGTCTTCGTCTGGTTGGATTGTTAAAAAATGGTCCATGTCGGATCCAATTTGCCATATATCAATTTGCCTTATGCTGAAACCAGTAAATTTCTCATGCGCAATCTATATTCCCATTTCATTGCGCAATTGGTTTGAGGTACTGTATATCTCTTCGTGGCGCCCAGTTCGAACACATACACTTCATCAGGATCAGCTTTTGCAAAAAGCTTGCAAAAAGTATAACAAAAGTAATAAATAGCCTCAGTTTTTCCCGTCACTTTGTACAATAAGCTTGTTATGTTATTAGCTTGTTATGAGATAAGTTTTTATATCATATTAAAACGTTTAGAAGATTACGTTATTTTGTTTTGTTTTTTGGTGTCACCTATACGCTGTTTGCCATTGACGTCACAAGGAACTCAGTAGGCCAGCAGGGAGTCCTTAACATTCTTGCTTCGTCACGGAAACGCGAGTGGAGTGTGTAGCAGTAATTACCTGCAAATGACGAAGCCGAAAGCTTTAGCGCTTGGCCCTTATCGCCAAGGCGATAACTTATCGACGCTAAATATCAAACAAGCACATGACATGATCACGTAAAATTGGCGATGCTCTCTCTTCCCATTCATAATCAAAACTGCAGAGCCCCAAAATTTAAGGGCACTTGGACGACGCCTCAAATCCGGTTTGGGCGAGAAAAAACAAAACGGAAGCAATGGAATCCATCGGCTGTATTCTAATTGTCAATGCCAGGAACATGTCGCTACCTTGACTTCCAGCTGTGGCGCACATCTATCTCTTTATTTTTGAAAAAAATACTACTTTGCAATCGGACCTGCGCAATAGAAAATAGAGAACTTTGACCAAGCTACTGAAAACAGGTAAATTGAGCCGCCATAACTCAGCGTGCTTCATTATACACTACGCATTATGCTCAAAGAGGAGGATGAGTGTGTTGAACTCCTCAGTTTTAGGCGATGAAAACCAACGCGAAGAAGTTTCAACTTTGAGCGAATTCAGCTGGGAACCGGGTGCGGCACTGTTTGGTACTGAGTGCCACAGACTCAATGTCACAACACACAATTTGTGTGGCACTCATTGCCAGAAAGTGCCGCACCAGGTTTCCAGCTGAATACGCTATTAACCTAGCGGATCAAGAGCAAGACAAATTATTCTTGATTTTTCATTGTTGAGCAACAGCAAATCAAGCAATCGGACTCGTAGGGTAGTCTGGCCTGATTCTCTGTCGCTCAACAATGAAAAATCCATTGCCTGCGTTACCATTGTCTATGGTACTTGTAGCACGTTAACTGTATGTACACGTACACCGTATTAGTGAACACAACTTACACGCCGGAGCGATGTGCACTTACGCGGGTCCGGCTGTACGTACCCTACTTCAGCGTGACTTCTACAGTATTCTACAGCATTTGTAATGCTCGGAGAGGGAAGAAATGGAAAGAGGAGAATAAATGGTACCTCTGAAGCGATTCCTTCTTGGACACTCGTGTAACAAGAGAAAATTCCCCTTGCACTTAAGATTTGTTTTGGCAGTTTATAAAAGAATGTAAACTCTGTTAGATGATGCTGAGACTGCAATTTTTAAAACGAATTAATGTTTATACTCGCGGTGCTTCCATGAACGCTAAAGGACAAAAACAACGCAAGAACAAAACGATGCCATCCAGAGAGATAAATATGCGCGAGTCCTTTTTATTTCAAGATAATTTTATTATATTTTTATTTTTGTATTTTTTCGGTGTCATTTCATTCCACGTTGCTGTTAGCAAGGGGAATCCATTCCAGATAAACCTTCACTCACTTACAGTTCGTCAACTCCCTAACGAGCGTTAGTTACAAGCTGCACGCTTAGTTGCGCTTTACAATGGCGTACAATGTTAAGCTCTCTGGAGCAAGCAGTCTCCGTTGTTGGTCGAGTTCCCATTTTACGCGTCACGCGTGCGGTTTAGGCCGCATTAACAAGTCTCGTCTCATTAGAAGCATTGCCATTATTAACCTCATTACCCTTTATTCTTTTTGTGTGTTTCCTCTTGCTTTTTTAGCTTTTAGTTCTTGTCTCGCACAAAAAAACTCGTATCTCTTTTAATTGAAACAACGCCAGAAGAAAAGCCGCATACAAAAACGCCACACAAACACACGCAAAAAAGCCAAGACTCCTGCAAATAAGCTTCCCAAAGTCAAACTTGAGCCCCACAGGGTGCAGGCGAGTAGAAATAGAAACGAGTTGAAGTCTTCTAGGAAGAAACAGATTCTGAAGAGCAAAAAAGACATATTAAAGTAACCTTACTCACTAATTTAGTGAACGACCGCAACAGATAATCTGGGGTTATAGAAAACAGCCACATGTATGCAAGGCTATCGTTCTACTCAACTTGTCCCCTCCTTTAAAAAAAAAATAGTCTGTGCTTCTGCTTCAGCGTAATAGGCGGTTAGCAGGCTCTGGGTCATAAATCTGATTAAAATTAAAAAGACAAGTCTCCATCTCAAGTCGTCTGTAACAATAAGACCAAGCACACGCTCTTATCTTCTCATCAGTGTTTCATCGGAACCTGGCATTTGTGGAAACCGCGCCCGAAATTAACACGTCACCTTTGAAAAGCTTCCGCCCTTAAATTGGTCAATCAAGCCCCGAGCTTTTACGGGTTCAGACAAGAAACTTTTGTTTCCTTATATATAGATACATCTTTTGTAAAAAAAATGAATAAAAACGTGCCGAATGTTTTGTCAGACTAAAAGGAACATATGTAATACTGGGCGTGGTTGAGAAGTAAGGCTCGTTCTTTAGCGATCCTAGTGGTTTTCCAGAGTTTCTATTCCTCGCAGTAGCTAAACTTGCGTCATGAAAACTTGTCAAAATGTTGAATCACGGCACGACAGGGGGTGGGAAACCCTCCATCATCGCCATCGCACTCCCAAATTAAAATGGTGGAGGAGGATGGAGAGAAGCATATGCAAACCCAGCATGTCTATACAGCAAACATTCTAACATCTTTAAGCATTACGGCAAACAAAAGTTATTCATATTTATATTTTCCACCTCAGAACTCGCCACCATTCCGAAAATATACACCCCCCATATGGGCGCTGGGAAACTCGAGTGCTCGAGTGTGATGTTGACTGCTGTTCAGCCATAGAAAGAAGTGCGATTGCCACGGAATGTATACATAATGCGCCAAACTTTTGCTGGAATCTAGCATAAATACACGGTATCGGTAATCAAAATACTAGAAGCTTTGCAAGACTTATATGTCACGTTTCTGTTTATCAAGACTCCCGTATAGGTTATCTTGTTACACCCATGCTATCGCCAGGAGGCGTGCATTTGTTTTGGTTGGGGTGTATGTAATGCGCGCATGGCTCCTGCGCCTTCATTGCAAGTTGAATTAAACCATATTTTGGTTGAAATGGCATGAATTGCAGTACGAAACTCCGTATTTATATTAAGATTTTGTAGCTTCACATGTTTTTTCCTAGTAGCGTCGTGTAGGCTTAAGCATGTTGCCGATGTTTATTGATAAAGAAAAATGTATAAGGTGGCCATTACAAGGAGGCACGCCCTTCGCTGTAAATTTCATTTGTAAGTAAGAATTTTGGATGCGTTTATTGACAGAAAATATATTTCCTGATTCATTTGATTAGAATTTAGTTCACTTTTATTAATTTACGTGTGTACGATTTGTACGGTTTGACATTAATATTTCCAAAGAGGTATAAGAAAGAGGCACAGAAGCGATGTGGTGACTTAACTTACTGTTATTGAGGGTATAACCAGGTCACTGATTCTTATTTTTTATTTCTTTTCCGACTCAAAGAGTCCTAAAAGCATTCAATTAGCTGGGGTAACCTCGTGAACAGGTTTTGGTGCATTAACAACAGCAATGCAGTTGACTTCTGACAGCAGAGAAGGAGATTATCTTGGGATGTCGGCACGTGGAATCTTAAGACCCAATCAAATTTAATTGAAGCTGCTTCGCTGTTGCTGGACAGTTGATTGCCGCCGCCGCAGTTTTGGGCCTCATCCATATACTTTGGCACCTTATCTGCTTCTGCCATTCGCCCCGGCTTTCTTCATCGCGCACTTCCACCTTAAAAGCTTCCCCTTCTTAGCCTTCAGCCAACAACACACTGGGTAACGGTGTTTCGAGAGAAAATCCGCGGAACACAGCAGTCCAAAGACTTGATGGGATCGAAGGGACCATTTAAGAGGCGCGTGCAAACAAAAACTTAATACCCCACGTCCACCGACAAATAATAAAAAGGTACGCAAATCAAGAACTAAAGACAGTTTTGACTTCCTACACTTGGCAACTTTTCTTTAGGTGATGGGAATCTTACACCATATCCGAGCACGTTTAGCTCTCCATTAGAGCTTTGGACGAAAACTGGGGCTTTTCGATTGTCGCTACCGTGAATTTATTTATCTTACCGAACTCCGTCAATCATACTAGAAGCAAGCAGCGCAAAACTAACTTGAGAAAACGGAAAACTTGTTCCCAGATCTTGACAAATCCAATGTACGCTCGTTAAAGCTTAATTTGTACACTAACGAATTGACCGCATCCATTAAGCACTTCTTATCGTTATCGAAGGAATGTGCAATCATTTCCATGCTATACCATTACATGTCTTGTAAGTGTGCTAGCCATATAAATCCAGGATTTCATTCTCGCACGAATTTTTTTTTTTTCTTTTCCGTTACCAGACTGGATGTCTCCGCACGAAACGAGTTAATGTCCCGATAACACGCCTAGGATCAAAACTGGGAAAACTCTTTGCAACATCGTTTCTATAATGAATTTCCGAAGATTCTAGGCACTTAATAGCAACACGATCGACACAGAGTCTAATATAGGCAAAGGAAGGCGA
Organism: Lepidurus arcticus; assembly: GCA_003724045.1. Classification (NCBI taxonomy): domain Eukaryota; kingdom Metazoa; phylum Arthropoda; class Branchiopoda; order Notostraca; family Triopsidae; genus Lepidurus; species Lepidurus arcticus. Next base: position 103,798 of record RJJA01000086.1, read on the forward strand.
AGAAAAGACTCCCGAGCGGGCATCGATGTCGTTATGGGTTTGATCTCTAATGCAAAGGCTCTGGGGAGGCAGGGGCATTATGCTAATCTGCGACTGGTGTCCTGGTGACACGCACGGACCACCCCCCGTGGGCCTTGTCAACCCTTTTCCTCACCTGATGCTGCAAAACAATACGCAACTCGTTGGGTCTTGTTTAGTGTCTAGAAAAAAATCATCCTATATAGCATAGTTATGCCGTAATCAATTCTAAAGACTTGAGGATGACCAAGCATCCTTCTTCTTAGTCACCAATATGTGTCTCTTTCTTTTCCACTTGCTTTCTTCTCTATTTTTTAAAAATAAACTTTTCTTTCTTTTTTAATTTTTCTTTTTAAGCGCGTTTGCCTCGCATCAAGGCTTGTATCAGTATGATCATTGTTTCGCTTACGGCTATGACATTCTTTGCTAATAACACACTTAGAAGTGACGCTCTAGTGGTGGGTTATAAAAACGAGGAATTGCAGACAGACGTTGAAGAGGTACGCAAGTTTTACGAACGTTTGTAAGGCCAACTTGGACGAAATTAGGTTGGCAAAACAGAGCAGACAGCTAAATGTAGCGTGGCAGACCTTGTAAAACGCGGGTTACTTTGCATAAGGATAGTTTAGCATATCAATAGAAGCGGGGCCACGACATAAAAGAAACGGACTTGCTCTTAATTTCCTTCATCCTGTGATTACGGCCTTCTCATTCTTGATGTTCCGGATATGCGCTACGTTAATACCGCAACTCCCAACGGAGAAACTCATAAGTCATTATACCCACACTCCTGCGATAGTTAAGCTCCCAGAAATCCATCAAGTTCTGCTGCTGCAGAAGCAATTTACTGATGCTTGGGCTAGATTGAGCTACATTTCAACTCCACCCTCTCAGTTCACCCCCATGTTCAGCCATCACTTTAATGGATTCTTGATGCTCACGGTGTACAGTTACCCAAGAAACTATCACACAATCCATTCATCACCCAATCCTATATATAAGGTTGAACCGATAAAACCAACTACGCCCTCTTTCCATCCCAACCAGTTAACAGTTTTGCCTATAGAGAATACATATCGTTCACGGCCGATATACCAAAAGTAATAAAGTAGCCACAACTACAACCAACAACTTTAACTTGAGCATGCTTCCTTTTATCTCAGTTCTTAACCATGCTTCAACTTGGAAACTGTAATTATGAACTCGGCTCATTTCTCAGCTTGGTTAATTTACGATTACTAGAATTAAACTTTTTTAGTGAGTATAGTCAGACATCTCTGTTTTCGTGACGGCTGCATTAAAGAGCTATAAACCTTTTCAAACTGCTCGGCTTTTTTCTTCATTTCAACTTCATTGTTTGTCCCACAAAATCGAGAATAAAAACAAATCCCCAAAAGAATGTAATGTTCCATCCCTTTTCACGGTTATTTCTTAATGCATTTCTGAGAATATTTCATGAATCTATTGGGAGTTGCGGTATTAATTAGAATACTTCAATTATGATTTTTTAGAAAGTATTCTATCTAATCATTATACAATTATAAGATACTATTTAAACTTTTATGAATATTTAACTGTTTATTTGTCAGTTAATTGCTTAATTTACTTAGGAAAAAATTGTATTTCATTACTATGTTCTATTTTACTTTGCATGAAGGATACCACAAAATTCCATTGTAAAGTTATGACGACATTTTTTGAGGCGTTTGAAATTATAGAGAAATCACAGAACGATGGGAGGGGATAAGGTTCCCGAGACAAGGAAAACGAATCTTTCGGAAAGGTTAAATGTTCACTCGTGCGCACTGTGTCAATTTATTGGCCTCCCGAATGAGTGACGTTTAGATGCGCATGTCTGGTATGTCTCTTTGTGTGTGCTGAGCTGAGGTGTTATTGCACCGACATTAACACACCAAAGCAAACCACTTCCAAGGTGGTCCTTTTTCCCTCCGTCGACTTTTTTGGTAAGCAACTAAGGCTTTCAAGCATTTTCTTTAAGACTTCGAGACAAGCTCACGACGCGCATAAAAAAGTCACTAAAAAGCCAAGTCGTTGAGCCTAAACGCCGTATTGCACCGTGACACGAGGGTAAAAAAAATCCGGGCCTTTCGCACCTAAGAGCAGTACGACATTCCTTTCTCTTATGTTTCTTTGTTTTCTTATTTAATTTTTTTAACGTTATTTATTTCCTTTTCTCTCGCCAGCACCTCGTGGTATAGTACCTCGCATAAAGCGAAAAGACCCCAGTTTTTCTTCGCTTCTTCGTTTTTTCTGTTCATTTTTTAACGCACATTGTCATACGCCAGAAAGGACGAAGAAGTGAAACCAAAGGGAGCAAGTAAAAAAATGAAAGATGTGTTGTTTCAAGAAAAAACTATTACACTACAAGAGGGCTATCATCATCCCACCCAAAGACCCGGTGCCCTCCTCCCAGTGGCATGAAAAGCCCATGCATTTCTTGTTATACATACAAGTCATGTTTTGCTTTCAGTTTCAGTTTTCCGAAAGTCGATGGTGCTGGTGGTGTAACATTTATAAGCATACATCACCTTTACGTATAGCTAAAGGTAAGGGTGTGGGTTTTTGTAAAAACGCCAAAATGGGTCTGCTGCGCCTTGCGCGGGAAAACGGGCTCTTGCGTGCCTCCTAGAAATTACCCCTTTTACAAACAGAAACCACAACACCGCCCTTTCTGAACGCACAAACAACACCCCGAACAAGCCTTTGTTAGATCGCCCTAACTTGCCAATAAATAACTATTCCCTCTCGGCGTTGTGTAGGTTTTGGCGGAAGACTAATAAGTATCCAAGATTCTCTTATTGCTGTAACCCCTCCCCCCCCCAAAGAAATAAAAGCGAAGCAGAAGCAACGCCTTTATTACGACTACAAACTTTGCACCTCAGGAGCAACAATCAGCACCAGAAAATTGATACAATTGAACAGTAGAGCCGAAACCACCATACGCTGTACCTATAGTTATATCTAGTTATACCTTCTAGTTTTTGGCTCCTATGGCGCTACATACCAAGAAGGTTGTGCTCGATATACCAGATGCAAACAAAATAGGAAAAGAAGAAAAAAATCGGTTATGATGAATCTCGCGAGTATCTTGACATGGAAATGAGGGTAGCACAGGTGAAGGTATATTTGCCGCAAATTTGCATACAAAGTGCGATTGTAAGAAACTTGGGCGCTGGAATGCTCTCTTCTCTCTCTCTCTTGGAGCAGAGCTTGGGAGAAGAAGAGATTAAACTGTCTTTTCTTTTTTTCCGTTGGAGTTTGGTTTCCCACTTCCCTTGGCACTCTCATGTTTGTTGACTGCATCTCTGATTGTGTGGTTGAGGGGCACACGTCTCATTATCATCGAAATGAAAACAAAGCTCGTGCGCCACATTTCGCGCCTTGTGTAACCGAACCTTTCTTCAGCACATATTTTACACCTCAATACCTCACACCTCGGCCCCCTTAAAAAGAAAAAACCCTGTGCAACATGCAAAGTTAAACTCTCAGTCCAAGAGATATCCACATCCATAAACATCTTCGGAGCGTATAGATATGCAACGCGTGCCGTTCGACCCTTCCTAATCAAAAACTTTGGATTGCAATGTTACCAAAGGGTGAGCGAGGTGCGAAATGAAAAGCAATGGATAGAAATAGCCCACTCAAGCGAAGCAGAAAACCTTTTCAAAACGTCTTTGACAGCAGAAAAACGTCTTGGACATTCAATTCGGGCCTTCAGAAAGGGACCAAAAGTGCACTGGGTTCGGCGTTCAATGGCTGAATTGGAGAGAGGTTCTTTCCAGAGCTGATTCTCAAGCTTTTTCGAGCTTTTTGGAAAAGGTCCAACGACGCTATCATAACGTCAAGTAACTTCTACGTAAATTGACCTTGCTTTCCCTTTAATTTAATCTAACCTAACGTAATGAAAATTAATCTAGCCCAAATAGACGATTAATATCCACTATACAAAGCGAACCAGTTGGCATTTTACAATTAGTTGTTTAGTAGCGTAGGCACGGAATGCCTGTTCCTGTTTTGAACACTTTTGGAGCTTGGAAAGTTAATGTAAGGCTCCAGTACACCTTAGCTTATTGATACCAAACAGTCACAGATGGCACTGATGATTGTTATGGTTTTTGCGATAGGCTTGCCTAAGAAAGTAGAAAAAGAAACATATAGCTAATTGCAGGCAAAGTCTGTATGCTTGTTTTGCTTATGAAAAGTGCCACTTGTCAGCACAGTTTGCTGTAGCAGCACAATGCCCCAAATGTTCACCATGTCCAAAATATCCCAAATGTCTACAATGTCCCAAATAAAGTCATCGAACTTTCGGAGCAAGATTTCTCGAAAACTTCACGGCTTGTCACGTCAGACTTGAAAGCAATATAGAACAAAAGTTTCCTTTTTTTAGTAGCTAGTGCACAATCAAAAGACATTTTTAGGCAACGTATTCACATAGTTGTAAACTTCATTTGCATGCTACTAATTTATTATTCATTGGACAAAAAGATGGATTGGTTATACACCAGCTGTTTTTATGTTCAAGCTTACTGTCAATTTTGTTTCCCATGAAATGTGATGGTTCCAACAAAAATTTGCTCCGAAATTTCCCACGCTGACCGCCTATCCCAAGCTAAGGTATACGGAAGCCCTACTAAGCTTTTAAAATCTTAAGTCCTCTAAAATGTATTTCCAAGTCTTCAAGTAAAAGTTTTTTAAAAGAGAATATTTTTCTTAAAGTGGATAATTTACAGATAATGTGCATGCATTAAAAGCAGTCAAAGCAGTAGTGTATATTAAAGGTCTTAGATACTATAGACAACAGCTTACATATCCACTGATCCTTTGTGCGACCAACTAACTATACAATATCGTAATATGTGTAACACGTGTCAACCTGCGCAACTGGACCTAGTCATCAGGGAAAAAGTTATCAAATGCTGAACAACTTGGTTTCAGACAAGTCGATTGTAGCTTAGCTTCGACAGTGTAACAAAGCAAACATTAAAGTGACGCATATCTGGCATCGCATGTCCATAAACACTTATTTGCTAGCTTCGAGGGAAGTTCCAAAAGAGCGTTCAAGACTGTACAAGAGCCAAACACTTTTTAACAGTATGGATAGACGTTGATTCTAAGATATTTTAAAGGGAATATCGGGTTCCGCTATTTTCCTGTCCCTCAATTCCGCAACACCACCTGTCAAAAAGACCAAATTTTGAAGGGAACTTCTGGTGATCAGGGTTTGGAGGGAATTTTAGTCAGGGTTTCATTGCAATCATATTAAGTCAATAATGTATATTAATGAAAGCAAGTCTACCAAGGTTTGGTTTTGTTGTTGGTATTATTAAGCTAGCAATTTATGCGTTATTTTTTCCTTGTCGGACTAGATGAACGAAATCCTGAATGAATAGAGCCGAATTCTAAAAAAAAATGCCAAGTTGTGGGACACAACAACCCTTTCGCTTTCAAGAAGAAAAAAGGCTGAAGACAGCGTAGAGAGAGAAAATCACCTTTATACTGTACACACACACCAAGATGCCTCATAAAACCGAAACCAACCTTCAACACTTTTGTTGCAAAGTAATTATTCCAAGCGGGAACATTTCAAAAGAAAAAGCAAAAATGAGGAACAACGAAAGGTGCCCCACGACGGGCCCAGGAACAAGGAAAAATTGCGGCCAAACGACTTACACCTGTGCCTTAGCCATTTTACTTTTCAACCTGAATCCTTTGGCAACGTGACCTGCTGTGCTGCTGCAATCTCTCCCGTTTGGACGCTAGTTAAAAAAAAACTGCACCATCTTTGTATATGAAAACCAAACTGCAGCACGGAAGGCGTGTGTGTATGGTAAAGCAGTGCATGATAGAGGCAGCCTCTGCACTTCACATTCACGCCTTTGGCTGGACTCTACAGCAACACGTAACCGCTTAATCCCCTGATAAACAAAACCAAAAAAGGCCTGTGTTTAAAGGGTTTTCGCGTGCGATTGAGACCAAGTCAATAAAACGCTGGGCATCACTTGAGCCGGTTGGTCATCGCCGGCTCCATAGTTACGAGCTCCAGATATCAGAACCGCCGTTAAACCACGCCATATTAAAAAGAAACAGTGACGGGTGCAAATCAGGATAACACGGCATACTTGTTCATCAGTTAAAAGAAAAAAATTTAAGACAAGTAACAGCCCAGACAGCTTTTTAAGGTTTCGACACGCGTCTCCGATTCAAACGCAATCCGACAATCCATAGCGAACATGTCAAGAACAACCGTACCAAAAGTTTTGAAAAAATAAAGGCGTAGAGAATTAAATTTTTTTTAAATAATCAATAGCAAAATGTATTTGAAAACCAATTTTTCAAGTGAGCGTGTTTCGATAAGAAAATTAATAAATCACACAGACACTCGTACGCTTTCTCTTTTGTCTTGCGAACTGATCTTGGTTGGGTTTTTAATCTTTAATACGGTTGCAGGTTTGCTCTGGGAGAAACAAGAACCCACCAAAGTGTAAATAAAACAAAAATGCTCGCTTATACTCGTCTTGCATAATAAAATGACTTTTTTGTAAATGGTAATAAATTTATTCTTCTTCATTTATCTCAACGACCATCTTGCGCCCAGCAACTTAATTTGACGATCTTTATATTGGAGTATTTGCATAACTTCCAGGGTTTTAAGTTCAATGCAACAGGTGCGGTGGTTCTTTTGTACAAAGTAAAATTCCTCACAACATCGCTCCCATCGTTGTTCCCTTTGATCGCTTCTATTTAGCTCAATTATTGAGAGACGCGGCTTGAAACATTAAACAAGTTGCAAGCATCCAAGTCGTGAGTCTTTTCCAAAGACAGAAGCCTTCTATATACCTACACCTTCTATATCGACCTGGATCCAATTCCAGGGAAAATCCCTATCGTTTAATGGGTTCTTTTGGGACTTTCGGCTTTCAGGGGGTTTGGGTTGGGTCATAGAGAACAACAAAAAAAGAAGAGAAAAACAACAGCATCGTAACGTTGAGTGCATCGAGATATAAATCTCCGGGTTATATGATCAACTGCACAATAAGAACGCTCGTCATAATTCAAACAGAGCAGCGCAAAACCAAAAGAATAACCGGAGCTTAAACTGCTGCTCACTTGTTCCGTTCTGGCGATGGCTTTTCAACTCGTATCCAATAATTAGATCCCTTTACCTGCCCTTCCTTCCCTCTCCCCGAAACCCTTCTACCCTTTTCACATCCCATTTTGACAATCTATAGCACCCAACTTTAAGTTCAAGATCGCGTTCAAGCGAAGATTTTGCACAGCGTGTTACACCGAAGCTACCGCAAGGAGGCACGCAGTGCGTTGCATGGGTATATGAACACGCATGGCTTCTGCGCATAAACTGGCAACCTGAATAACTGTATAACCATGTACTCAATTCGCATGAAAGTTTTTCTGAAACAAAACAGTATATATCTAGTAAGTTATATACTAAACCAAAACTTAACATGTGAATCGTTTGGTTATGACTTAATGCACGACTAACTTAGTTAACATCCTGCATAGTTGCAAAAGTTACGTACAAGAATAATGAGGCTGTATAGCACACCAGTGTTACTTTTGCTGAGACAAAGCTGGGGAAGTGTACACGGGTTGAAAGATGACCACAATTGCGAAATCGGAAGTCAGCCAGCTAAGTTTGGTATGCTGTTATTTTAAGTTATTTTCAGCAGGGATTTTTCCTATTAAAGTATGGATAAAAAAGACGCTAAAAACGGCTCTTTTTATTTGTCTTGTCTCATAAGACTTCCAAAAAGTCCTCGATCCACAAGACAAGCGCAAAACGCGAAGTAAAAAAAAAGAAACAGCATCCGAGCGAAAGAAACAAATAACAAATACCCGACACCCTTTCGCTCTCTTTGCGAGCCGCATGCAATTTCTCTCGTGATCTCGCTTGTCTTTCTTATGCGTTCCTTTTGGTCCAAGCCGACAGATTCAGAACACATTAGCACCTGTAGCCAACATTCATCCCACCATCATCTTATTGTTGTGGTGCTTCGGGCTACGTTGTTGCAAGCAAAACGAAAAAGTATTAAAAAAGGGTTTCGAAGCACAAGAAAGAAGTACGGTACTCGGAATGCCAACTTGACGCTATCGGGAATTTTCAGCAAAGGGCAGCTTTTGAATTCACGCTGATGCCTGATGCACACTCGAGACACTTTCTATAGAAGACGCCACGCAATCCAGATGGTAATTGGGTTCGATGGGCTCCTCTCGTGTGGGTAGCAAGCAGCCTTTACTTCACTCCAGTCTCCACTAAGCAGGAGGTATAATTGAATTGTACAGACAGATCCACATCTGTCGAGAGGAAGAGATATGCAATCGTGAAGCCTTTGGGAAATTGGATTGGGATTGGGATGCCAAGAGCTCGAGAGAAAGAAGCTGGCAAACAAAACAAGTTAAGGAAAAAGAAACAACTTTTAGCCGACTGTTTTATGACGCTGATAAATTTTCGATGTCTTAAGAAAAAGAAAGGACTTGAAAGAAAAAATAGGGCTCACAGCAAAAGTTCTATCAGCAGGGGAATTTTCTTTGGGGGAAAAGTCTGCAGTAATTTAGGCTAATGCCCAGCGTTGCTGATGCTTTGCCAGTCCAATGCGTCCCAATGCCACAACCAGGACAAATTAAGCTAATGTTCTGGCTTTTTTGGGGTCTGGTTCGAATGTCTTACACCATGTCCTTTCTACCAAGTCCATTTTTTTCGTTTTTACTTTAGAACGTTTTAAGATCTCTTGAAAGGAACAGAGCGACACATATTACCGAAGAAGCGTACGAGAGAGAAAGAGAAAAAATAAGTAATAAAATAAAGAGAGAGAGAGAATAAAAAATGAAATAAATAAATGAAAAGTTACTGTGGTAGCGATAGATTCCGAGAAGGGGGCGGATTTTCTGTTGGCAGAGAGCTTTATCTCGTAGATTTTCAATTTGGAATTCAATCAACAAGTTGCTCCGAGTAATCTCCATGACGGACAGGTCACGCTCAACAAATATCGATTGGGCAAGCGGGTACAGCAGCAGGTCCCCCCTAGAAATCAGTAGCAAAAGGGACCTCACGCTCCCGGATCAGAAAAGCCTTATCAACGTTATATCTACTTTTTTCGATTTTTTAAAAATTCCGAAACATAATAGAATAGCAAAGAAATGGAATATAAGTCTCAAGAACAAGCCGAACGATCGAAAGCAGTTTCATTCGAACGATCGAAATGTCGTTGAAAAGCTTTTCGGCACGGGTTTGGAAAAAACGTCGGAATTCAGATAATTTATACCGGAGTACATAACGAGTCTAAAAAAGTCCAACCTCGGCAGGCTGCCACAAGTCCTTATCCAAGTTATTTCTTTTTGTTCTTCCCTTCTAGAATTAATCGACATGCCAAAGATCGCAAAAACAACCAGGCTCAACTTCAGAGAGAGAGAGAGAGAGAAATAAAAAATAATGAAAAATAAAATAAAGTAAATAATAAATTACGCCACTTCAACTTGTTTAAAGCAAACTATTCGAAGTAGCAAGGGATTTCCCTTGTATAAAAGGTTGGCTTTTCGTTTCGCTTTTGACCAAATTTTCTGTTATGAATGTACCAGAGCACTTGCAAAAGATTCCACTTGAATGTGGATGATTATCGTACATATACATCCTTGCCCTACATTTCGAAAGCCTGCATTGATTTGCTGAACCAAAAAACTTGATTCAACAATGTTTGCCTGGTTTCTCCACAAACAGAAGTGGTTCATGACTTGGTCAACAAAGAGTAGAAAACTGCTTTATATATTTTTTGCTGTTTCGAGGTCGTCCCATCGCTTACGATAGATCGCAAAGATAGAAAGCTAAAGTTATGTTTAGCTTTCAGGCTTCTGTTGCATCCAGACTACCACGAGACGGCGCGCAGGGCTTTGCATAGGTAGATACGAACGCGCATGGCTTCTGCGCAAAAACGGTAAGCAGGGTAACTTTATGACCACGTACTCAATTAGCATGCAGTTTTTCTGAAATAATACACTAAAACAAAGGCAAATTCCAAATGCGCAATTTCACTGTCTTTCGGGTCTCCTTTCTACATTACTGTCAACAAGTTTGGTTAAAGTTATGCGTACTTCTTACGAAAGACTTCTCCCGCGTTCCCTATAGATTACCGTACCATGGAAAGGTAAGCCTTATGCTCAGGTATTTCCTCTTTTTTCTTTGTCTGTTTATTTTTTATAGCTCTAGATTTGTAGGAGCATGAAAGAGCAAATGGAATTCAAGCAACGTATACGATCCACAGCAGGTTATTAGAGCTACTTGGTTTCCGATATAGCCAAAATCTCGTTTTTGTGGTCGGACTTGTGAGGAACTTTCAGTTTGCACGACGTTCTTCTAAAAAGCATTCCATCAAATTAGCAGCAAATTGAAGCCAAATCTACTCCCCGAATGGCAGCTAACACATAACAGCAGCCCCAAAGGAATGTTAATTTACCTTTCTTTACCCAAAAATATCTCAGCTTTTTTCCGTTTAGCTTAAAAAAGGGACTCCTCCATCTCCAGCTTACCACCTGCACGACTTTGACTTAGATATCCATGCCACATGACGTGAAATTATGCTCTTCAAAACGTTATGTATTATCCCCGCTTGCAAGGGATTCTCTTGTAAGGGAAGTTTCCCAATACATTGTAGCCTTAATTTTAGAGTATTGAGGATTACTTCTACCCGTCAGCCACACATTGAAATTTGCTGCTAGCTCTCCTAATTCTTGTAATTCAGGCGCATTTATGCTAAAAAGGTGGGAAATCTCTTTCGTAAGCACTTTTACAGACGCACAGATTTCTTCACTTAAAAAAATCTTCGAGCTATAAACGTGTCCCTAAGTGCTGGGTGCATTTCTCACCCATTGACCTGCATGCAGCACATTTTCTATAAATCACGTGCCAAATTTTAAAATAGCTATTTTACTAATTCTCAACCCAAGCCGCCTTTGTCATTAGCCACGGACCGCTTTCCGCCAGCAGTGACAATAAAAAGCAAAGCTGCTGCTGCGAAAGTTTCTTTCAATGACACTCGCGCCTTTCCTACAGCAGACAACAGGAAAAAAGGCGTCGTTTGGTACGATTAGAGGTGAAGCGGGAAACATGTATTCTTTTTAATACCTTTACTTAAACACCGGTCCCGGCTCTCATTGCCGAGAGGAAAAATCCAATCTTTTCAACTCTTTTTATTGCTTATCTGTGATATTTTATTTTCATGTTTTTAAAACGTCAATAGCCAGCGTGGTGCTTCAGTCGCGCTGTTTTCTCTCTCGATTGCGTTATAAATTTGGGAGATTACGGGAAATTATTTTGGTGTTGTACTTTGCCATTTTACTATGGAACACTTGCACTTGTTTGTACTTCTATTCGCTCTATGTTACCCATGTTTCGCTTCAGTACCAAAAAATGTCCTTTAATTCCACACATGATTGTCGGTACACATCAGGTAAACGGTAAATCTTTCACTATTTCTATCTGTATTTTCCACTCAATTCAAATTCAAATTCAGACGCGGTTTACAATATTTCACATGGAGTTATACTTAAATGAGTTATAAAACTCTAATATTAACGTATACTTGTCGAATTTTCTTGTAAAAGGGAAAGAGAGAGACAGAGAAAAGGGGAGCGTTTAATTATAAAGTCTATACAATTAAGAATTGTGATGGTCAGCTAGTACGGTTTCGGTTTGGTATTTAAGGGAGCTAAATTAACTAGTTCGTTCCCCACTTTCTGATGCTTGAGAAGGTTTGAACAGGCTTTGGAAGCTTCAAGCAAAAGCTTGAGCAAAAGGCACGACTATTAATTTCCATGCTGGTTAGGGTCTTTCAATCAATAGTCACGCAGAGATCAACCTGGTGAGAAAAGCTTTTAAAAAGGAATGCCGAGCAACAACAATCAAGGTACCCCGTTCTGTTATTTACGATTTTTTTTTTCTTTTTTTTGGTTTCTCTCTTTCCGCCTATAGTTCAATTATTATTTTTTTCTCTCTCCTTGTAGTTGCAGATCAAGTGGCGTTACTAATCTGGAGCAATTAGGACTTCAAGCTAGGTAAATTTATGCATGGAACACTATAATGAATCCTCGACATGTTTAGCGACTCCGCCTAACGCGTCTGGGAGATTCCAACAACCTTATAATGCGTGTTAAAGCATAGTTTTTCTTTTCCTTCTTCGTCAGTCCCGTTTGCTTCTTCATAGATCAGATATCTATTTTTTTTATTTTTTTAAAGCGTTCAAGAACATTCGAAAGCTGCTCATGCTCAAGCTTATAAGCAGTTACCGGTTAGCATATTAACCGGACAGAAGCAACAATCCGTTTCAAGGCATCTCTGAACAATTTCCTTTACAAGGAAAACAATTTTCCGACAACGTATCTGTAATACTGAAATCGTAATCTGGTACCCTTTATGCTAATACACAAGTTGGACCAAATTGCAATAGAAACTCGAACACCTTAGAATTTAAGCAATTGAACAAATAAATATTTTTTATACAAAAATAGTTCTAAAAAACGTTTAGAGATATTTAAGACAAATTTTAACCGATGTTAAGAAAGGAGGAAATTGTAGTAAAAAAATAAGATTTCTAAAAGTTACTAGAAAAAATCTCTTACGCATTCGGAATTTGGGTTTTGGAGCAACGGAGAAAAGCTTCGTAATCCAAAAAGCTCGTGTGGAATTCCTTCCCAAAAGATAGTAGCTATAGGGTAGCTTCTAAGTACAACTTAACTAAAACGTAAAAGTTTTACGCATTAAACCTTTTAATACCCGGTGTATTTTATTAAAAGGTTCTTTTTGAAAGCCGTATGCTTGCTATAGACAATCGTGCCAGTAGTGAGAAAAGTAGATAGGAGATAAAAGCTTGAGAGTAGAAAAGAGAGAGAGAGAGCGAACGAGCGATCTCTTCCCAACGCTTCTTTAAAGGTGCCTCTTAAATCTAATTAATTAAAGGTAGCAATGCCGTGCCTAACGGCTTTTTTGCGTTATTGCACTACTATACGCAGATACACCCCACCTTCAGCAGCAAGGGCATACTTCCAGTCTAAATAGAAAAGCCAGAATACAAGGTTCAGGACCTCCCAACGTGGAGCTTGATCCACATGGCCCATCAGGGGGTTAATTAACCATGTTAATTGGGACCCCGCCAAAACGCTACGGCTGCACCACACTGTCGTCCCTATTTTATATTTTTACACAACTATACACGAAACTCTGGCTCTACGTTCCACTTCCACCTGACAGAATAGCCGACACTCTTATAACAGCCCTAGTCCTACTTACTGCTATTACTAACTACACAATACTATCGCGTTTTTCGTGTATCGTCACTTGTTTAGAAAGAGAGAAAGAGCATCCCCAACTCAAATCATCTTCGCTCCATGTCACCTCGTTATGGCTTGTTATGCCCTTAATGTCAGCTCATTAAATCAGCGCCTGGCCATCAAAATTCACTGCAGACCAAGTCTCACACAGAGAGGTTTACTTCTTTTTCTCTATATAAAGGGAGGAGGCTCCCTTATGCTATTACAGGCCAAGCAGGAGAGTGGAAGTTTATCCCCAGCAAGAGATTAATGATTAGAACACAACAACTGATATAACAAAGATCCCTTATCGCTTCCTTGTACCAAAACACTTGAGGACTACCAACAAGGATATATTTTTCGCCCCCAACAACGTCTGCTTATATCATTGCACCACAAAGTGAAAACCTGGAGCCCTTGTATTTATTTTTACTTTGGGGGATCATAAGGACAGGATTTATGGGGGTAATCCGCAGGCGCATATATGCAGCCATTAAGTTTACTGCATTGAGCCGGGACTATTAAAAACACTGCGCTGGTGAGAACCAAGTACCTTGTTAAGTGTATTAATGCTCAGATTTTAAACTCATCAGTATTCAGCAGCGCCCATTGCTAAAACTTATTGGGAAAACTTGCAGAGTCTGTCGTTGACGACGTGCTCGTCATACCGGCGCCACAAATGTTGGGTACACACATAAGACCCTATTCTGCTCCCGTACAGCGTATAGCTTGCTGTACCCAAACTAGCACAAGGGGGCGCGCATGGCTGTAAACGAACGCGCAACGCTTCTACGCAGAGAAAAGGAAGCAGGATAACTTTAGAACCATTAACCAATTTGCGTGAAGCATTTTCTAGTAAAGTACACTGATATATGCTAGTATATTATACACACTATGGCACGATAGTTCCCAAATTGACCATGTTAAATTTTTTCAAGTAGGTGGAAAATATATTTGGCATTTTTTAAATTAGTGAAGTCAAAAATAAGAAAAATCAAACTGTTTTTCCTTTTCTATAAATATTAGCTACATTACTATCAAGAAGTTGGGTTCGAATTTCGTACATTTCTTACGTAAGGCTGCTCGTGCTTTCTCCATGCTATCGTGGCACCCAAAGCTGAGCTATTCGGGTACTGTTTTCATACATTTATAATCTTCTAGTTTTTCTTTTTTTATAATAATAATTTTTATTCCATCATAATCATTTAACACCATTTCTTTTCTTTTTTAATTTCATTCGGGGAATTTTTTGAAAATAACAAACAAATGTACTCGATTGGTCAAATACCCTAGATACGTAGTTACACCATCTTCACTGGAATAATTCCCCGTGTACCTCCCCATGCAGCAATGAGGGAGCGGTCCGGAGTGAGTGGCTGCTGAAATGGGTAAATTCAATTAGCAAGACGTATGGGAGTTAAGTGCTAGGTGTGCGCTGCAAAAAGTTCCTCCATAATTTCACAGTGGGTACTTTTAGACCACATATTGTGGTACTGTTTACGTTAACAAAAAACTTTGTAAGGAAGAAAATCAAACGAAAAACGTAAAAAAAAAAACTTGTAGCGGAAATACAAAAACAAATCTAAAGAAATCATGAAATAAACCTAAGAATATCTTAAGTAGCTGAAAATTATAGCTCTACAACAGTAAAGGCATACCATTACTTTCTGTTTAACGTACATTAAGATATTCTAGCGGCGTTACGCTTCGGAATTTGAACAAGTATTTATAAATTAAGTGCGCAAAATACAAGCATTTATTTATATTTTTTCATAGGATAGCATGATTTAGCCCAAAGAAATATTACCTTACCTCGAAGCTTAGGATACACAAATATTTTTACGTCACAATATGAATGCCCGCCGCAGAATGATTGAACAATTAAAAAGACGAAGAGGGGCATTTTGGTAGCAGTCTAATATATGGGAAAAAAACTTTATTTCGAGAATTTGCCCCAAGCTATTCAAGTAGCCATAAGGTCTTCAAAACTGCACTTTCGAAGAATTATATCTCTTCTCATTGGTGCTTAGTTTATATAACGCTGTATTTTTTAAAGGATTTCTTTAATTAAAACTAGACAAGGGAGTATTTTTATAGAGGCTTAAAAGGGTTAGGCATTTTTCTGGAAACAATACAAATCTTCTAAAATACTGGCTTCAAGGTTTTACATAGAATTATACAATTTTTCTTGACACTGGTCACTACAGACGAGGGAGAATCACCAATTGACTTCCGTATTGACTTCCAAGGTACAAGCAATATTTGCAGAATTGATAACCCATTCAGGCGTAATGTTACTGCTTGTCAGAATTTGTTTACGCCTATAAAAGGCTGAAATATTGTTTTTTCATTTCTTTTACTTAAAAAAATTGTCAATCCATTACACTAGAGCACCATCCATCGAAGCCAAACTACCACACACTCCTTGGGTCGAAGGGTTCCGCGACTGATTGGAAGTACGGGACAAACCTCCCCCGGACATCCCCGAACTGAACGTATCAACAGTGGTCGCAGTCAATCCAGAGACTTCGCTAACGGCTGCGACGGTATCTAAGGACCCCAAGGATTCTCCTACTGACCTACTCCGCGTACTGGCCATACTGAAGGTTATAGAAGATCCATAAATTCTCGTATTTTATTTGTGCTTTTAGTTTTAGCACCGTTGATTGAACTTAAGGCTCCCGTATACCTTGGTTTATTGATGCGAACAGTCATAGATGGCGCGGATGTCTGTTATTGTTTTGGAAAAGCCTTGCGTAAAAAGTGCAAACTTCGTTTGCATGTTACTCACTTATTATTCATTGGAACAAAGTGTGGCTTGGTTGTGCCGTAGTATGCTAAAGCTTACTGTCAAAGAATGTTTTCATGAAGTAAGCTGGTTTTAACGAAAACTTGTTCCGAAATTCCCCACGCTAACCGCCTACACCGAGCTAAGGTATACGGGAGCCTTAGGCAAGCAAAAAAAGAAAAACTCGAACCCAATCAAGAGAAAATAACTCTTTTTCACATATACGCGTGGGTCACGTTTTTTCATTTCTTTTGTTTGTGCCCATGAGTTCAACGATGAATCGAATCACCATCGAATTAAGAAACGAATCACCTCTCGTTGTCTTACCCTGATGTGTGTCGCATGGGACAGAACGGTGCTGAAACAGAGGAGTGTTGGGATAAGGAGTCGCTCGTGTCCCGCTCCATGCTCTGGTGTGAACCTATCGGCAAGGTTGTTGAGGTGACGACGAGCATTCGTCTTTGCTGACCTAATATGACCCTCCGCGAAAGAAGTCTGGTCCCCGAAGCGACCGCGACATCATAGGGTGGAGGACAATGTTCTTGTAGGGCTTCTTCGTACGTCGGCAAAACCACCTAAAATAAACATTTTTTTCCTTTTGGGTCCCGGAGTATTTATAATATATTATCCACTCGGCTGTGCCCGCACATTTTTGTAATGAGTTATATCTGTTAGTCAAGCTGCTGAAAGGCGCGGTTATAGCTATCTCGTTAATTTCTTTTTACAACACCTCTTTGGGGTCTTTATCTTGTCGAAATTTTCTTCCAGAGAATGGCAATGACAAAAGAAAATCCCTTTCTAACAACAGGTGTAAGAATTTCGAGAGCTAATTGGCTTTCGTGACCAAAAACTTTTTCATGACTCTTCCTTTTTTTCTTTTGGTACCCCAGTCCCGTTCCTCCAACCTCGGATTTAAGCATTCTTTAATTAATGTTCGGCCAATTTAGTTGTAAAAAAATGCACAAATGACGTTGTATCCGGGAGCTCAGAGCTGGAGGTATTTGTAAACCCTCTTTAAGACCCTATATGTGGCATTTTCAAACAAGGACCCCTAATTTTGCACATAGGAACGTCAGCTGGCTTGATATCGCCTTGGAAAGGTTGAAAACGAAATGATTTTCGCCTCTTTTGTGTTCCCCGAAACTATTTCCATTTGGCGACGACTTGCATTCCAGAAGCAGACTGTCATTTTCATTACTTCGGACGTAGAATCCCGTATAGCTTTAGCGCGTTGCACCCTGGCTACCGCAAGGTGGCGCGCAGTGCTTTGCATGGGTACATATGAACGCGCATGGCGTTTGCGCAGTAAACAGCAAACAGGATAACTTTATAAAACACATACTCAATTTGCACGAATTTTCCAAGACAAATACACCAAAAGAATGTGTAATTCTTAATGTCATAATATCTGTTGTCTAATATCTAACTCAATACTAAGTTCTTTTGCATGACAGCTTCCGAATTCGCAATTTTCTTTGGGTTTTTCGCGTCGGGGAAACAAGTTTCGCTTTTTTCAAATTAGTGCAGGTAAAAGCTACAAAAAGTAAAATTGCCCTATTCTCCTATTGGTATTAACTACTTTACTGTCACGAAGTGTTGCTCAATTTTCGTGTACTTTATTTTATTTTAAAACGCTTCACCAGCTTCCCCACGCTAACGCGCATTGAATGTGCTATATACGGTAGCCTTACCTACGGCAATTTTTCTCATAGTGAAACAATCCAAACAGTTCAAACAATTGCAGACCTGTTTAACAAAGTAGACGGACTAAAAATAATAAACTACGAAAATTTCAATTTTCCGCAATGATCTAGGCCAAGTTAAAAATGACGTTTAATTTAGGCCAGCCACATTCCCCTTAGTTGAACAGGTATTTCTTCAACTTTTTTTTTCTAAGGAACAACCTTTGCAATAATACTAAATCGTCAGATTTGTTTCCGTCTACATTTTTCATGGTTCGTTATCGCAGAATTTTATTAGGCCCCGGACCTGCGCTCCTCTTTTTTTGTGTTTTACCCCCCTTTTACACCGCAAAAGATCCCAAGGAACCGCAATGCTGTTAACATAAAAAACGTGCCTTTTGTTTCAGCTATCATAATACTAAAACTCCCCGGTTTCTTCTCCAAATAACTTGTCGAAGTCGCGCGGTACGAAAATTTGTACCTCTTCTTTTTTTTCTCTCTTTTTCTTTAACGGCACTCGTTAATAGCATTCTCCCTGGCTTATTTTACGGACTAACGCTTCTCCTAAGGTTCTCCTGGCGTCTGTCAGCAATTAATGGAGTGCAAATGATAGGTTGGTGGGAGAAAAAAGCTACAAAGACTTTTGCCTTTGCTCCACGTTCGCTTGGAAAAAAGATCGCGCAGAAAGCCAAAAGAGGCGGTTTGCTATTATCCTTGCGATATTTCAGGCTATAACGGAGCAAAAAACTAACAAAGTGTGCGCACAGGGCACACGTGCAAAATGCAAAAACGGTAGCCTTTTTTTTAATACGAGCCTTTGGCTCGGGACGCTTGGAATGCTTAGCTTCTGGCTCACTTACCGCGCTCACTGGAAATTATTCTAAGCGTTATTATAGATTATTTTATATTTACTATGTGGTTGCGTTTTCAATACCATAAATTACTACTAATAATAGTAAGCATCCAATACAATAAAAGTAAAATCAAATGACCAATAAATATTTTGGCAAAAGCCAAATTTTTGGCAATTTTGCCTACTATTTTTGACTATTTTTTTACTATTTTATAAAATAGTAAAAAAATAATATTAATAATATTATATTAAAAAAAAATATTAATAAATTAATAATAGTTACCATTATGATTTTTTCCGACATTTTCGCACAAAAATAAATAAAACTAATAATTGGAGATTGGGAGATTTTTTTAAATATGGCTTGCAGGCCTTAGCTTGTTATCGAATGGGAACTTTCAGAAAATGGTACTGTACGTGAAAATAGTCTTTCATTGGGGATTTCTTTTATTTTTTTTCCACGATAAGGTTTAAATCTGTATTGAAAACAGTTCCAGAAAGCAGACCTTTTCTAAGAAATCGACGTTCGTCCAGTGAGAAAAACCATAAAAAAGAACAAAGTTGGCATAAAACCCTTTTCATTTGCATATCACTAATGGAGCACGCAGCAAGATGGCGTGTTTTTCAATTAATTCGTTAACTTTCTCTTCTCCCAATCCTCAATCTCTTGGGCACAAGTCGTGAAGAATCTTGTTCCTGCCTCGGGAATGGCCCATCAATGTTCCAATTGCATAGTGCGGCCTTTTTACCTATGGAATGGATCCTTCTAACGTTGTCTTTGGCGAGATTTTAATGTCCCTGCGTCCTTGTTTCTTGGTCATCTCCATTTTAAGATCGAGGGAGAGAAAGAGCAGAAAAACAAAGTTCGGTGCTATGACGGCTTGGCACGTTCGGATCAATAAAAAATGTGGAATCTAAAACCTGACGTATTAGCATGTTCGTTACTTTTCGCAATGGGCAAAGACTTACAACTAGGTTACAAAAAAAACGTCTGCGAGTCATCTATCATTGTCGACTAGACGGCCAATTTCAGCAAGTGACTGTCGACGGCTCTTTAATTTATGGGTGTGATATGGGTACAGATGGGTAGTTACGGGTTCGAGAAGGCGCCTCAATGGACACACCAAGTCCGTGTCCATGTCCAAGAGAAGTATAGTTTTAACAGACAGAGGCGCTTTCCCCCATAGATATATACTCTCATTTGAATATGCAGATGCTTCGGATGCCACGCAAATATTTTTTTCCCTCTTTCATTTGTCTTCTACGGTATTCCACGGTATTCCATTCTTTTTTTCAACCACGTATGAAATACAAAATAAAAGAATAAAACAACTCGGCTCTTTTTTGACATCAGACCGACAAACTAGGTACAACAAAACAAAGTCTGATTCGGAACAAATGATATGTACATATACCGTATAGACGTCCCCCCTGATGGAGAAATGAGAGAAAAACACCTGGTATACCATCTACTTTTGCCAAGGTACAAGAGGCGAGACGGAAGGGTGGATAAACACCCCTCCTTATTTGCATATATAACTACTGGGATAACATTAGCAGGTGTAAAAATGCAGAGCAGGGACGCAACCAGCCGAGTCGGGCTGGCAGACGTAGACAAATAATAAATCCCTTTTTTATCGTACTTTTGGCCGAAGCCAAAACACATTCCTATAGGGGAAGCTCTATGTCCCTCATGGAACAACCTCGAGTTGCTTAGACCCAACAATGCCATGCGCATAACAATATCTTAGCGCTGGATTAACATAGCCAAACCCACTATTCTTCAAAGTCCTGTTAACAGCTCTTATACCTTGCTCTTCGTATGCCAAAGTAGACCACCTTTTTTCTTTTTTACCTTAACACTTCTCCCTTTCTTATTTTTGGGAAGTTGGATCGAACACGAGATCACTTAAAGCTACAGCCTGGCCTACAATCATATTAATAAATCAACAATGCAATAAATTCAGGAATTTCAATTAACTAGAAAACTACACTTGCTCGCTGTCTCCTTTCAACTGTAAAGACCCCAAAATTTCTCCCATTCAGGTGAAATTTATCTAATATTCTAGTTGGAAACAAAGAAAAGAAAATTGAAAATAAATTAAAATTAGAATTAAGCAATGACGCAAGAAATGCTTAAATGCAAAATGATGTATCGCATGATGATGTATTGCATGATGTATTGCATGATGTAATGCAATTGATGTATCGCATAACAAACAAATTAATAATTATTTCAAATAAATAGCTAACTTGACGTAATTACCGGAGTAATTATAACAAAACTGAAACTATGGCCATGCAGATTGTAGCTTCAAACCTATTTTTTTTAGTTTTATTGTAAAATAACAACTAGTTATACTTAAGTCAAACTAATTTATTTGTAATTTAAAGTGCTTAAGGCTCCCGTATACCATATCTTGGTACAGGCGGTTAGCACGGGGGATTTCGGAACAACTTTTTGAGAAAACAAGTGCATTTAGTGAAAAAAAATGTCTTTGGCGGTAATTTTGAGCTTGTTAACAGGTAATGCACAACCAATGCAGGATTTTTTCCAGTGAGCAATCAATTAGCAATATGCAAATGAAGTTTGCAACTATGAGAAATACGTTAGCCTACCTAAACATCCGTACTTTGATTGTGCACTAGCTGCTAATAAAAGAAAACTTTTGTTTTAGTTTGCTTTCAAATCTGACAAGCCGTTTTCGAGAAATCTTGTTCCAAAAGTTTAATTACTTGATTTGAGACAATGTGCTGCTCGAGCAAACTGCGGTGACAACTTGCAATTTTCAGAAGCAAAACAAGCCTGCAATTAGCTATCTATTTCTTTTCTTACTTTCTTACGCAAGGCTTGCGCGAACAATCTATGACTCTATGACTCTTTCCCGTCAATAAGCTAAGGTATACGAGAGCTTTCATACAAAAGTACCGCTGTAAAATGAACCGTAATTAACTGTAAAAAATTATACCAAAAATTTCCCGTCAGTTTACGAACGTGTACCTGAAGGCACACCACAACAAGAAAGCTGTTAAAAGCGTAGTCGAAAATATAATATAGAAAATGTATTTTTTAAACCCTTTTGTGTTGCAGGTTAAATCATTACGTCTTCTCATGCTGCAAATAAAGTAGCGAGCCGGCGAAAGGGCTTAGTGATGGAAGAAAAAACCCTTGATGCTAACTATACAGGTTATAGAGACCCATGTATTGAAAAATAAGAAAAAAGAAAAACTCGTAAAAAAGGTGTGGGTGGGTGGTAACGCCATCAAAAGACAAGATCGGACATTGAGATGTCCTCGAACAAGATTCAACCATTTCCCCAAAGCTGGTCCCGCTCGTCGCTCGACTCCACAATGTGAATACTTTCCCAAATCCCATTTAACTGGCGTGGCGATTAGTTTATACGGGCAAATCAACCCCATTGACAGCATTCTCTCGTTTAGACCAAATTACCTGGGCCACGTGCATACTAAAAACGTCACCTATGCCATTGATGAAACTTTCAAACTGGAAATTGGATAGTTGTTCGTTGGTCGCCAGTCTACGTTCTTTCTCATGTCCCTGGCAAGACAAACGCCAAAAGGGGCTTTTTTATTTGTTAGTCTTTTTGGTCGGGAATGGAAAAAAGAGAGAAATGGACAGCTTACAATCTAAGAAAAAAGGGGGCAACGCTATACGTGTCGCGATGCAACTTGTTCTGAATAAAAACCAGGCAGGCGAAAACAGTGATAAGCCATCATGTCTCAGAACCAACCCAAAACGAAAAAGTGCACAGAGAAATATGTAGAAAAAATTTAAAAATTCACAAACGGTGCAAAAGCACGTGCTGGAATATTAAACTAGCGGTTTACGCCCAACTAAAAACTTTCGAAATTTGTTTCTTCTACACAGAAATAGTTTGGTTATACTAGGTTAGTTAGAGATATTTATATTTATGATAGAGATAGAAAGATATTTATGTTAGGTTAGTTAGAGATATTTATAGCTCTAAATGTAAGTTTCATGCTCAGCTCCCGAGACCAAATGTTCGAAACGATTAATTCGGAGGTTGCTAGAACGAAATCTGGTTGGGAGACTACCCAACCTAAAAGATTGTCTTTTATAGGCGCGGAATTATTTCCTATACGAACATGCGTATGTATTTCAGTTGTTCCGTACTAGATACGGAAGGTGGATTTCACTGTTGCAAAATTCATTGTTACCCGATTTCATGTTCTCGCTAACGTAGGCACTCGACACTCGACAACGGTTAGTCGATTTATTTTCGTAACCCTCAAAATTCTTTGTTTTTGTACATACGATGAACGAAATATAGTCGTGTTTGGTATTAAAAATCATTAGAGTGATATCGTAACGTTTTCAGTTTTTCCACACGACCATCCTTTGGTTGCCATAGTGCGAAGAGACCAGAAGGGAACATTTGACGGGTTTTCTAAAAAATTTGATGATAAATTGTAAACAAAGTGGAGGAAGTAGGGAAGCTTGGACCCATTTGCAGAGGTTAAGGACTTCTGTATTCCCGAGCATCAATTGAAGATCCTAACTTCCATAAGATCCATAATTTGAATCCTAATTTGGTCACTGCTGACGGAAAGGTTCAAGTCAGTTAGATCTTTTAGTTTGGATCTTTCAGAGACGAGGTTATAGAATGACGAAGAACTTAGCTTCGACAGTGCAAACAAAGGCAACATTAAGAAGATGCATCTTTAGCATAAATATCTGAGTGATTATTCGATAGCTTCGGAAACGTTTAAAAAACGCGTTCAGTACTGTACTATAGCGAAAAGATCCACAATACGCCGGTCAATTACTTATAAGCTTTTAATAACATGGGTAGACGTTTATTGAAGTTATTTGAAACCCAATATCATTGTTTCAATATCTCTTAATACCCGTTCTTTTCGACATAGTTTTCGACACAGTTTTCGACAGACTGTCAAATAGACAGTTTGGGGGGATGAACCATAGGTAGTCTTTTCCCCAGCACTTAGCTTTCAACTCTACATATTTGCTCAGCCTACAGATCAAATGTCAGAAAGGATTTGTTCGGAGGTTATAAAGAACAACACTCCAGTAACCCATCCAAGAAATTCATAAATAAAAACGCCTAGAAGAGCCTTAGACAACACCTTGAAAGCCTTCGCCATTCTTCTTAACATGAAAACAGGAAAAGTTAACGTGAAAACCAAACCTGGCGAGATATGCTGGTATGTACTCGCCCCTGTAGACGACGCTTTACTGCAGATCTGCAGCCTATAAAACCACATGAAAAGCGATTGCACGCGCTTATCGCTTGGCACCAAGCGTCTTCTTTGCCTTCTCACTACATCTCCTTAACTTTGGAAGCCAAAAAATGGCAAGATTATCAGATCCTTTTGATCTGGAAAGCCTGAGCAAAGGCAAACCAAGAAATAAAAAGAAAATACCTCCACTATAGGCCATGCTGGTAAAAGAACAGGTCTTTTAGAAAAGGGTACAAAAAGACAGACTATAAATGTAAAGCGTCAAAACGCCTAATAACTTTAAAACGAATCTTACCTCTTCCTGGAGGGCAATCAAGCCAGGGTGGAGCGCACACATACTTGCGTACCTCTGACAAGACAAGTTTCTGGCTTGAAAGCAGCAGTTCTTTCACAAACTGGCATTTCGAAAGCAAAAACTACCACCCCGGCTTTCGTTTTCCGAAGATCTACATAAAGACTTGTCACTTGAAGGTAAACTGGAGCTATGGCCTATTGACTGTCGAATGTCAATTGCTATTCATACTAATGTGAATACTTCTTCGCCAATACTTATTATTCCCCATAATAAATAGTTCTTAAGGCGGAAGCTAGTGATGTCAAGAAAAAAAATCATAAAAACTACTTGAGGAAAAAAAAGATGTGGGAGCCCATCA
This sequence comes from Lepidurus arcticus, assembly GCA_003724045.1. Taxonomy (NCBI): domain Eukaryota; kingdom Metazoa; phylum Arthropoda; class Branchiopoda; order Notostraca; family Triopsidae; genus Lepidurus; species Lepidurus arcticus. The sequence continues at coordinate 128,371 of RJJA01000086.1, forward strand.
AGGGCGTGCGACATGCTGATGTCATAGGGCGCCTGCTTTAGTTACGGGAATCAAGATGAAGACGAGGCAACGCCCACGAATATGCTTCCCTTCTTTTTTTCTGAAATAGTGGAAGAAAGAGATACTGCAGTTGGGAAAAGAAGATGCCTAGGAAACGCTGGTATGGAGCCAACGCCCCTTATACTTAAGCATCACAGAGAGCCCCGCGCAGGTTTTGTTTTTATTTTGGGTATTTTTTTTAAAAAAAGTATAAAGCTTTTTATGCTGGTGCCTTTTCTTCTCGGTCATAAAATTGTCGACTTAAAGGACACACCCGACACCCCCGTTTTTTCCCCCCTGAGCCGACATTTCCGCCTTTGGCACCTTGACCACCGATTGCACACTCGTGTCTTGTTCGCAAGTTTTTTCAATAATGCCACACGCCTTTTCCTCTAACCGAAACCATGAGTAAAAGATGACGAGCCGCCCGAAAAACCCAACCCAAACCTGCCTCACGCCATACTCCCGTCCACTTTAGCTCTCCTTTTGTGTTATTTGCTGTACCCTGCCTTGGCTCTGCCATGAAATAGACGACTGGCATGCGGTATTGGAAAAATTGACGGAACCGATTTTCCCCTCTTCAAATGCAATTTGCGCTATTCTCTTTTGTAGTTGCAAAGTGTGTTGTCATAAGGATTTCTTTTTAGTCAACTTTGTTTCATGAAGTTGTCAATGAATTTCCTTTGGTTACACGTTGCTCATGTAACCTGCGTACGGCTAATATACTACAACTGAAGAAGGGAACAAACTACATGCACTAGCTAGACAAGATGGCGCGCAGTGCTTTGCATGGGTGTATATGAGCGCGCATCGCTTCTGCGCATTCAGCGGAAAGCAGGATACTTTACAAACACACACTCAATCTGCTTGAAATGGTTCTTAAAAATACGTCACAATAATTTATTATAAAATAAAATACAATATAATATAAAACATGTTTATAAGTATAATATAAAATACGATAAAATAATGAAATTATAGTTTCCAAATGTACAATTTCGCTGTTTTAACTTGAGTCTTAATAACTGCGATTGGCTTTCCAAAAAGCTACGAAATCGAACCGTCTTTACATAAGAACTGCGAAGATATTCTGAAAGGTTTCAACTCTGCAATTATTCAAAATTTCAGTGTTCCGGATCGTTCCGGAAAGACAAACGACAACTGTATAAACCTTGACCTCTGACTTGGTATGTGACTCGGTATTGTCTGACTGTTGTACAGTAATTGACCTGACCTGACTATACGAACAATTCCCTTAAACATGACTAAGACACAGCCTGCAGACTTTCGAAGAATCATCCTTTCCGACGTTGACTATTCGACTACCTGCTACCCATATATAATCATGTTTTCGTGTTAAGACGACAGTCCAAAACGATCAACCAACGCAACGCCAATCCATCCATCCATTATTTAAAGCCAGTCTACCGTGAGATAATTTTACCCTTTTTTGACATATGAGATCCGAAGCTACTTGTTACGTTAAACCGTATTTTGAACCGTAACATTACGTTACATTCAGGTTTATTTGGTCGCGAAGGAATAAACTATGACGCAAGTAAGCTTGTTGAAATACTCGTCGTGATTCAAAAGTAATAATTATGTAAAATGCCAGGAATAATTTCTAAGGCACGCCCGTGAGCACAAGAAAACACATTCATACGTATGAGGTAAAGAAATACACTATTGTGATGGATGCGAACAAGTAAAAGTACTGTAGGTCTAGTCTTCTCAGAAAAACGTCAAGGTAAAACAATACATCAATTATACAACTGTTCATTGGTAGGGTCGTTATGAATAAAACGTCTACTTAATAGAAAACACCTGTTTCTTTTTTATATTCAGCTTGGGTGACATGCAAAGGCATTCAATTGCATGCCAACCATATAAACCAACTGGATCAGTCACAGCCATAAATACGTTTTTTCTCCAACAAAAAAAAGTTGTAAAACTATTGATTTTTTTATACATATAACCAAAATAAAATCTTAGCTTTCCTCCAAGAAATTTTCTAGGATGTTTCTAAGATGTTTTCTATAATTTTTCCCATGTTGAAGTCATGATCCCTTAGTAGGCATTTGGAAATTTGGGAACTATTTTCTTAAAAAAAAAACTCCTCCCAGATAAAATCATAAACCAATAAACAACGCTTATTTGTTTTTAATTATTATTTAAAGGATTTCAACCAATCTCCAATCTATTCAAAACGATATTATGCTTTTCATGACTCACGTGGATTTGAAACCCCTAAAAAGGGCAAATACTACTCAGAATCTTTAAAAAAAAAGAAAAAACTTCAGTACCAGCAAAACTTAAAAAAATACAAAAAGTAATACCCTCACGCTAATAGCCTCGTCACTTTAGAAATGGTTGCAGAACTTTTTTTATACATATATCAATATTTATTTATCCTTTTTTTGGAGGGGGAGAGGGCAATTCGTTACGCGCAAAAATGCCGATAAAAGCTTTGCAGTGGCGGCAAGCCAACGGCGGTATACTACCGCTCTTTTTCGGGACGTCACGTTTAAACGTGTCCACTACGCTTTCTTTCTTCACAAAACGCTTATGCAATATCTTACGGATGTTTGCCTTTCAATTAAGGAAGTGCATTTTCAATACGTAGAGGTGTACCATACTATACCCTACACAGTCGAAAAATTACGTATTTATAGAGAAACTCACATTGGTCTAATCTAGTAGACCTGGGATTAATTAACATGAGATTCTGATGTAAAGGGTACGTAGAAAGGCGTTCAAAATGAAGAAGATTATATAGGATAGAATACTGCTTCGGGGATCACCTCTAATAGAAGACCACACTGTAAAAACGGGTACCGAAAACGAGTACTTTGGGACATCTCAAAATGAGCAGTTGATACTCAATCTGAGTATGACCCTCTCAGTAGGAGTTATTCCTTCTCAATAGCGGAAACGTGCACTCAAAACTGGTACACTTTAGCTTAAAATGAGTAGGCTTTAGGTTAAAATGAGTCGTTCCCCTTGGATTGTGAGTTTTCGAACGTTTCTATCCTACAGCAAGTACGAAATTTCACGCTGTACGGAATTTCATTGTTAGCTCATGGAGTGTATGTCCCACTCCATGAGTTTTCGAACGTTTTTGTCCTACAGAAAGGCTGTTGGGAATTTCAATGTTAGCCCGTGGTCTATGGTAATGGTGTGTCAGTGCCATTCTTTACGACATTGTGACAGTTTTGACTTACAAATTTTGTGTGTTGCGTGATTCTTTTTTCGTGATTTAGCCCCAGAACTTTACCAAAATGAGCAAGAATTTTCTGATAATAGTCGTCAAATACTGAGAGGTGATAAACTCATTTTTAGCGCTGCTTGGTCCATTTTTGAGACCTGAAATCTACTCATTTTGAGAGCTTAGACATAGCTCCTTTGAGAACTAGCTTCTCATCTATTTTTGAGAGCAAAAAACCACTCAACTGGTGCCCATCGTTTTCAGTACCGTTTCCTACTCATTTTGAGAGGATTTTTTTACAGTGCACCTAACTTGGATTCCCCATATCACAAAAAATGCCTCTCTAACGAGATCGAAAGAGGAAATTCGACTGCTTTCCAAAGAAATTTGATGACAAATTTAAAAAAATGGAGAAAGTGGGGGAAAGCTTGGGCACAGTTGCAGAGGTCAAGGACGTTTCTATTCACCCTGTCAAATAGACCACTTTTCAGACCACCAGTTTCACTGGTGCTACTTACTATTCCACAAGGTTCAGAAGACGGCAATCACATCCTAAATTCGGAAGCCTCTCTCCCGTTCTTTCCAGAGAAAGTTCTTTGATTCATTACTGTTTTTTTTGGAAGACTTCTGTAAATTAGGTCCCGAAACAGTTACGTCCCGAAAGTCCGAGCGCCCACACATAAGTTCCAAAGTAGTACAACTTTTTTCATTTTCCTATTTTCGTTTGCTCTTTGACTTACCTGGACTCCATCGGCGAACGCAATCAAAGCTAAGCGATCCGGATCCTGGGAAACCATTGGTACTCCTGCACTATTAGTCGGGCTAGGTGACACGCTCTCACTATTCGTGCTCCATGTGCAGAAGCTGGTCCATGGCCAAGATCTTTCACCTGCTGAACGAGGTTCCATTCCAGTTTGTGAAGTTTGCACGGCGGTATCCATGCTGATAGTCACAATAAACATACAAACAAAATTGAAAGAAAATAAAAGAAAACTCCCAGGGACAAGTCATAGATAGTAAACCCGGATCAATCAAGCCAAGAAAACGAAGCTAACGAATATTTATGCTGATTAGACATCTAAGCCTGACTCCAACCTGGCCTTCATGTCTATTGCCTTAATTTAACCCCTTCCCTGAGAAGCTTCATTTGCATATTTATCGCAAAAAGAAATCGACCCAAAACAAAACGTTACTTATTCACTAGCTAGAGTACATTCACTCGTTCCACACGATAATCTAAAAAAAGACATGGAAATATCTTTGAAAAATCGTAATGTCTTTTAAATCTTTAAATTCAATAACTGGAAATACATTCCGGGAAATCTATTTCGACAATTTTTTATCGTAAAATTTGTTTTCAAAATGTCTTTAACGTCGTTAAATCTCTAAATTCACTAAATGAAAATAGATTCTTGGAAGCTTATTTCAGATATTTTATCACCGTAAAAATTGCTCTGTTTGTTTCAAACCTTAACAATCAAGACCCGGTTTTAGTTGCTTATTTAATTTTCCTTTTCTTTTTTTTCTTTTAGCCCGGCTGCGTGTGCGTGCGCTTGGTTTACTTTAGAATCTTTTAAAACACAACAACGAAGCATCAGGCACACCTCTCACGCAAGACTTTTTTTTACCGCCCAAAACAGCGAGGTAATGACAAGGAACATTCCTATGAGTGTTCTTTCAACGTGTTCCTATTCAACGTGTGTACGTGCAGAAAAGTTCGCACGAATAACTGTATTTAACTAAAAGAGGGAAAGTCTAGTCGCAATATGTACTGTAGGTCACACGCCGACGTACGTACAGTAATACATACTTTACACGTGCGTACGCAGGTATTTTCTACGTACTAATGTAAATACGTAAAAAAAATATTATATACGTACATATGTACTACCAATGTCATAAACATATCTCTGTACAAATTTCCTATGTGCATACCAATGTGCAAAATACGTTTGCACATGCGTATTTTATATACATTTGAGTAAGATATTGTTTACGTATGTAGTGGCATCCTTGGAGTATTTTTTAAATACATTTTTGGAAACATTTTGCACGAAGAGTACGTATGTTACATGGAAATACGTACAAAAATAAATACGTAATAAAGTAGGCACCACTTATTGTGATTACATTTGTCAAGTGAATAACTGATTCTACTAAACGGCGATTCTAATAACCTAAAATAGCCCGTGGTACGGTATCCATGCACTACAGATACTCAAGGCTTTTTTTAAAAGTCTTTTATACTTAAGTTTAGATTTTGGTATTAAGTTTCTTAATGTTATGGACTATTTAAGGACAAAAGTCATACTCAATTTCAGTGGATGTTCATTCTTCATTGTATTTAAATTATTCTTATTTCAGCAAAACTAAAAAAAAATACTTTGCTGGGCTTTCGAGTAACGAGCAAAAAAAGGGAGAGTGCAAAGTTCCATCTAGGTTTCCTTGAAAAACGCCCTTTGGAAAAGAAGACTATAAAACACATAAACGCCCTGTGTGACTGAGTGTAAGCAGAACAAAGAACATAGATCAAAAGAACAAAAGAGAAAATAAAAAAAAAGCTTTTGCCGCAAAATATTGTGGGGCGATGTCGTTCGCTAATGCTATTTATGGTTACATTAATTAAAGCTTTCTGGAGATTCTGTAACAATATAAGGTGGCGAAACTAGCTTTTAATTCTATTTATTAGTATATGTTTATTTGTTTACGTTTTTAGGTTTCCGAATTTTTCTTTTTTTACTTGTTGGGGGGAGGCTGCACCTCATTATACAACTAAATATACAAGCAAACCAAAAGTATCCTTAAAGATTACACCAACTTACCTCATCACTATCTCTAAATAAGGACAACCAGGAACGTTATCAGTGAATTCTAAATCACCAAACACAAAGAAAACCCTGGAGCGACTCCATAACTTACACCATCGGAGTCTCATATGAAAGAAGAAAAAAAATAGCTTTAAGGCTCGTCTATTCGAACTTTTTGACCCATCGATTCTTAAAACTTTTAGTTTTCATTTCCTCAAGGGACGTGACGGACTAAGAGATATCATATAGACATCTCTGAAGAAAAGAAACCTCTGGAGCCAACAGGGTCAACGAGTTCAAGGGTAAGAGAGACAATCCAGAGGCCATTTTTCACAAAAAAGCTACTGGAATCCTCACACTTTTTTTAACCGGTTGTCTAAAAGCTTTCTAAAGCAATCTAAAGCAAAAAATAAAATAACTTTTTATATACGTCGCAACTCACGTATGATGCAAGAAAAGGGTAAAAGTTGATAAAAATGCGCACATCATTTCACAATTTAGTAATCTAATCAGGAAGTTAATTCTTCTAAGAAACCTACGTAGTTTAATCGCAATTAAGTTCTTTTAATTTCAATATAATTTTGATAATAGCCTTAAAGGTATTATTCTTACACATTATTCCTGGTATTCTAACAATAACGCGGAAAGCTACAATTCCTGTTTCGTTCTAGATACGGAAATGATATTTTTTGTGAAGAATAATTGAAATTAATTCATTCATTGGAATATCTGTCAAACTCCAACGATTTCGTTGTTAACAATAATGAATTTAAGTCCTACCTAGCCCGCAACGGGAAAACTTCACTGTTGCCCAATAATGAATGTTCCCGTCTTGTAAGCTAGCCTGCAGACCCAAGCAGGCATTAACCGCGTTCCTCCTGCACCTTCAACTTAAACTTCGACTTGCCAAACTTCCTTGACTTACGCTTAAAAGCGTTCGTCTTAGCCTAAACTCTGAAAATTTGCGGAAGTCGACTTGCAAAGTCTTGGGTATAAAACAAACGCTTATAAGCAAAAGTTTACAATTGCTCCACCCATGGGGCGGTGCTTGTACAAAAATAAGCAAAAGCAATATATGAATTGTTCGAAATCGACAAAGGAGATAAATAAACACGAGGCTAAGGTTAAGGTTAAGTCTGGGCACAAGAGTACTCGCTATAGGCTTGCCTGACTTGAGACAAAACTAAGAGTCTACTTTCAAAGTCTAAGTCGACTAGCTAAAGAAAACGCTTATACGCCCGAAGTCTATGGAAGTCTACCTATCTCGAACGCTTATAGAGCTTTTGCCAAATTACGCGTCTCGCGGCAAGAGTTGTCGAAATCCACCATTTCTGTTTTCCGTGAATATTGGTTTTGCTTTGTGTCTTTTTGTTTGTTTACCTGAGCTACTTGTAAGAGCTGTAAGCAAACCCAAACTATTCACGGAAAACAGTTTGTTGTTGTCTGTTTACCTTAACTTAAATGTACTCAAAATGGCGGAGTTCGCCAACTCTTGCCGCGAGAGGCGTAATTTGGCAAAAGCTCTATAAGCGCAAACTCTTAAACTCTATAAGCGCAAAACTCCTTTAAGTCGGCTTAAACTTTCGTCAAAACGAACGCGGCTTTAGTCTTGATTTTGATAGTCTCTTTACTGGATTCTTCTTAACCCCTCGCTTTTCGTTTTCGTTATCTAATGTTTTCCAAAGCCAGCCCCGAATTGGGCTGTCCAAATCCTCATTATACCAATAGTTTTAAAAATGTACTACAAAGTAATTAAATTGACAATAGACTACTTTCATTAGATTATTATAACAAATATTACGTACATTAGTTGTTATAATTATGATGACCCACCCTGTTTCTTTGGCGAAAGAGCGTGGAGTCTAATACGCAGTTCTAGTAATGAAAAAGGCAAATTACCGGGAAGGTCCGGCTAAGCAAATTTCTTGTCGCACCAATCCATAATTTCTTGCTCCTGACCTCTGGCGAGTCCGGCAAGCCACCAAAAGCCAAACAAGAGCTAAGAGTAAGCAAACGCTGCAAGCTGTACCCAACGAAACCACCCATATCAAACTGGTGCTGAAGCTATCCTTATCGTAACGGTCCCAACCTTGAAAACCACAAGGTAAAAAAACAAAACAAAGAAAAATAAATAAATAATGAGATAAAACTACTACGAGATTGAATCTCTTTCGTTAAAAAAAGAAAAGGATAAGCTCATACCAAACAATTGATTTTCCGGGACGCAGTCCGGAGAAATACGAGGCTCCCAGCATCCATCAGGCTGGCAAGTTAACATAGACGATCCATGAAGCCAGTACCCACGCTGGCATACGTAGACGATAGTGCTCAATATGGGATACACACTAGTATGTGAGGATAGCGACGAAACTCCTTCCAGGATCTCCACTTGGCCATTCGCAATGTACGGAGGTTCTCCGCAGCCTTCCACTAGTTCGGTACATGAATTATACGAATTACGAAAAATTACACAAACATAAATTATAGGAAAACCCCCAGAAGAACGAGACAATTAAGCATTAGTCAAGAGATATATATATACATAGACATAGAACACAACAGAGACACACACCACGCGGTGTAAATGGCGTGTGTCAAATCTCTCCGGCTTCAGAAAGCAAAGCGCATTAAAGCGTAGTAGCTTATTAACCATCTGGGGGTGCACACACAATTAGGCTAACAAAAGGACCCACCACCACGTCGACTGGACTCATTTTAAACTAAGAGCCGGGGTATTTGGCGCACCATGGAGCTCCATGTATTCCATTTTTGTCTTTTTTTTCTTGGGCGGTTTAGTTTCGCAGTAGTAATATATCTTCGTTCTAGTGTGTCTAACCAGCACGTCATGTCCCATATCTTACCTTACGGTTCAAAAAAGTCTTCAAAGAGCTCTGCTACAGTAACTTTTAACGACGCTACCAGAATAAAAAGCTCAACTGGAATAGCTACACTCCACGTCTACTATTACAGTTTATTCAGACGTTGTATAGTGTATTCAGCCAAAGCTGGGCATCAACGTCAAGATTTCAAACCTTTGGCTGGTTGTATTTGGCTAAAGAAAAAAATGAAAATCTATCACCTTTTCTCGTAAAGGATTGCGGTTCTCAGCTACTCATGCCGAGGTTGAGTTGGAAGGCATATATCGCGAAGTACCCACCACATCTATGTTGGGGGGTCATAGACCTACCACAGTTCTAGGTAGTACCTATAGTGGGCTTTTAAGATTGCAGCTTTAATAAATCAGCAAGTTTGAATAGCCAGCTCCGGTTTAAAAGCGCAAGCAGCACGCGTCGTAAAAAGCTGAGCTTCGTTAAGCTGGCTTTTTTCAGCGCACTCATAAATAGTCTTTCAATGACTTCTGTGCAGTCCTAAATGAATCCGTACAAGCTACAAGCTTCTGCCAAAAGCTCCCACCAACTAAAAAGGGACAAGACCTATACAGTCCCACAGTCCCCATAGGACATAATACACTCGTAATGGCTTAGGCAGACAGGACAAGCTATACCAAACCACACAGAGGTGTCAAAGAAAACGAGTTGAGTCGCAGCTAAAAAAAATAAAAAGATTGCCTTACCGCAATTCAAAGTTTCGCCCACCCATGATCCGTTAGCACACTGCAAACGTGTCAGACCACTGCTAACCCGGTCGCTCGGGGTACCACCATGGGTGACAAGCGTCTCCTTTCTGTTGCGGTATCCGGGTTGGCACCATAACTCCAAAATGGTACTTTCATTAGCCCCTTCGACCGACAACCAGCCTTGGACCGTTCGTAGTTGCACGTGGAAGAGATGGTCTAATGGTGGACACATACGCGTCATCCCTGCTGCTGCAAAAAAAGATAAAAATAATCGAATACATAAACATAGCACGACCGAAATCTTACGGGTTCAAGAATTAACCACCTTAAAGGGTCTAAGAGTGTTTTAGTATTTTTAGAAAAATAGATAAAAGATTTCCGAAGGGATCTACGCTGGGGCGGAATTGGAATGTAAGTTTTCCGGACCCAAAAGGCGAAATTAGAAGAAAAGGCCAAAAGGGAAATGGTAAAAGTGGTTCGAAAAAGTTTCGATTTATGAATATTGGAAGATAAGGAGTTTTTTCTTCTTCGACAGAGCCGAAAAAGAAAACCAATTCAGAACCCCCAACAGACGGACGAAGGCGGAGTTGTTGCAAGTATTAGACCGTGGCTCCGGCAACTCCAAATTTACTGCCTGACAAATTTACAGCGCTAAGGTTACCATTCCGTGAATTTGCTGTTCACGTTTTGCATACTGCTTTCGCAGGTAGCGATGTTTATCACTGAAAACCGCATTATTTCTATTATGTTTTTTCTACTGTATTCTAAAAGTTACTTGAGACTTGGTTAAGCACAAACGCACGACGTCCGCAAAGTCTTGTGCGTAGGTCGTGTGAATGCTAAAGCAAATTAGCCCCTCATATGGAAGTTAGGATACAATTAGCTATACACCAGCCATAGCGCTAATCAGTTCAGTGGCATAATATGTACCTTCTACCTTGTTGTAAAAAAGGAAATACAATAAAAAATTCAAACGACTGTTAACTAAACTCCATCATCACGAGTGAGGGACTGACCCACGTTAATACCAACTCAATTGAGCATCGCATAATATTTCATTTAGCGTCAGTCTAATACAACTCTTTCCCTTTTTATTGAATTGCTAATACTCCTACCTAATTTCCATTACATTCAAATTTTTTTGTAAACAAAAAAACAGAACTTGCATTATATCCCCCGCCTCCGCCCACCACGCACAAAAGTAAAAGCATACACGGAAAAAAAGGTCAAGTGAAAATAACGCACCGTCCACCCTGGTAATCACAGACGAGGTTAAAAATGTATGAAGAAAAAGAACTCGGAGCTGCGTTCGTTTTGTACCTTCGACGACTTAAACTTCGACTAGCTAAACTTCCTGAACTTTTTTTTATGTGTATTCCCGACATAGGCTTGCGCCTGTTGTCGGTTACCATATCGTCTTTTACATTGTTTGAAGGTGCTTTGACAATTAGGGCTTTAAAGGACAAGGGGGGGGGGGGGGTAAGGGAAGAAAAGAATGGTGACGTAGTGAATATATAATAAAGGTGATAGAAGGTGTTTTTACAGGATAACGGAGGTTATTTTAGGAGGGCTGTTGATTTACAAAAACAAGCTACTTCTGTGAAAAGCTTCGAGTTTGACGACAAGTTTTTGACGTTAAAATGAACTCTGAGTAAGGAGAGTTTTCTCATGAGTATGGCTCTTTCTTTATTAAGCCTTGGGCAATTGAAGAAGAGGTGTTTGAGGTCTTGTTCGGTCTTGACAAAGGCATAGTTCTGAGTCACTTCTACCAATACGTTTAAGGTATGCTCTTGATGGGAAGTGTGTGGTTCGCGCTTGGATGACTGTAGCAATGATATTTCGAACTTACGCTTATTGAGCGTTCGTTTTAGCCTAAACTTTGAAAGCTTACGGAAGTCGACTTGCAAAGTCGTGAGTCCAAAACGAACGGTTATGATCATTAGTTAGCAATTGCTCCACCCATTTATGTTGCTCAGTTGCGTTGAAACAATGCCCATATTGTTTATAAAAAATGAGAAATAAAGATGTCTTACTTAAATACGGTCACTTGCTTTAAAAATTACGACCAAAAATTATACATATATCTCTTTACCGTTTTAGCAAACATATGGAGTAATCGTAAATGTTACTGTATTAAAACACACTGAAATGGGTTAAAATACAACATTCTTTTAAAAAACACTCATTTTAGGCATCCGTCTCGTAAACGTCATGCTATACAAGGGGCGGGGCAAAGTTTAAGTCTGGGCACATGAGTGCCCGTTATAGAGTAGCCCAGGGGTGTCCAACCGTTTTTTTTTATTCGCCAACGTGTTGGCGAATCGGGGTGCCAATTCGCCAACACTTGAAAATGCCCTCTGAATTCGCCAAATTCGTCAACACACTATACTTTGCCAAAATCGTTGCAACACAAAACTTAGAATGGTTCTACCAGTAAAAACTTTCATTTCAGCGCTGCAGCCCAAGGAACAAGTTGAGAGTGCTAAAAAGATATTCACCGTTTGAATTTACGAAATTAAAATCTTTTTTTTTTAATTTTTTGGAACAGTCGATTCGCCAACATTTTTCGTCAATACGCCAACAATGGCGAATTGAAGATAGGGTTGGACACCCCTGGATTAGCCTGACTTGAGACCAACACTTAAAGTCCACTTTCTAGTCAACCAAAAGTCGAGTCGAGTTACAAGTCGACTTTCAAAGTCTAAATCGACTAAGCTAACTAAAACGCTTCAAAGTCCGAAGTTTATCCATCTCGAACGTTTACAAGCGCACGTCTTGAAGTAGACTTGTAAGTCGACTTAAACTTTCGTCTTGACCAAAGACAAAGTTCCGTTTTGACCAAAGTATAAGCCGACTTAAAAGTCTACCCAAGACTGTGTGCTTATAAGCGTTCGAGATAGTTAGACTTTGCTAAACTTTGGGCTTATAAGCGTTTTCTTTAGCTGTCGACTTAAACTTTGGAAGTCGACTTTTAGTTTTGGTCCAAAGTCAGGAAGTTTATAGCGTGTACTCTTGTGCCTAGACTTAAACTTAACCCCGCCTCTTGTTTATACATCTCCTTTGTTGATATCGAACAATT